>JAJEKB010020949.1:970656-1026655 GCA_022393335.1 Macrotrachela quadricornifera
AGCGAAGCTCGTTGTAAAAATCATTGAGCTGGAGCGGAGTCGGAGCGATTCTTTCTTTCGGCATCCAGCAATAACACCATTTTTCTTCCACCATTCTTATAAATAGTGATTGATCAACCAATTAGAAGGAAGTTATATATTGACTATTCATCGCGATCGATATCTCTGTCGCATGCAATAACTACTTGCAAGACGTGAGACAAACAGTCGTCGAGTATTCATACAACGGCTAGGCCGTTCAGTGAACTTTCTATCGGTGAATTGATCGTGATACTGGAATAGAAAATATGAAGAATTATATGAACAGGAAGAGACACACCGTTAAATAAAGAAAGAAGCAGAGTAATGATATTGACCTCATGTTCACACTATAGGTGAAACTGACGAGTAGTCATTGCATATTTGATTATTTTTGTCTATGGTGTTTATATACTATGGGATAAGAAGTTAAATCAAAGGGGAAAAAGCGACGTTTTTGGTAGTGCACTCTACTTCAACGTACTTCAACCATGCTTTGAAGTTCTCCTCCAATCTTTTTAAGTTATTTCAAGTCTACTATACACAAGGATTACAGAGGTATCAATGCGTCCAAATAAGTATAAGTCACTCCAAAGAAAAGTCCAAAATACTTCATCGTACTTCACTCCCCATGTCATGAAAATCAGGCAAAAATCGACGATTTTATCGCGATACCTCGGCCGATAAATCGTGCGGTTAATCGCGATAAGATCGTCCAAAATGATGATTTTTACCGATTTTTTCTCCGATTTTGCAACAAAATCGCAATCAATGCATGGTTAAATCGCGATTTTTCTTGAATTGGTAAGCGCTTTATTTCTATCCTTAATTTCATATCTAATCTCTTATTTCTGTCCTTAACCTCTTAAATCTATCCCTAATCCCTTATTTATATCCCTTACTCCTTATTTTTATCCTAAACCCCTTCATTCTACATCTACCCCTATTCCTATCCTTAATTCCTTAATTCTATATCTACTCCCTACCCTCGTCCCTATCCTTAATCCCCTATTCCTATCCTCAACTCCTTAATTCCATATCGATTCTCTTATTCCTATATCTACCCGCCGATTTCTATTCTTAACCCCATAATTCTATATCTACCTCCCTATTTCTATCCTTGACCTCTTCTTCCTATCGCTAACTCTTTATTTCTATATCTAATTCCTTATTTCTACATATACCTCACAGAAGTATATACAACCCTTTATAACTATTACTGACTCCTTACTCCTATGCTTAAACTATAATGGAACTTTTATTTGTATATTGAAGTTATTATATTAATATCTTGCCACTTGCAATTATATCTGACTTAATACCTGTCTCTTGCCCTTCATAACTGTGCCTTTCCTATCGTAGCTATGCTTCAAATTCGAATACCTATATCTCTTCATTGCTAATAAAGTGTGAATTCTTATATCTATACTGAACCACCTATTACCAGCGGTTAGCGTTTATACCTATATCCAACTCAATAAAACGGTGTCTAACCTCGGCTTGTCTGCTCAGCAGGAAAATTAAAAAAATCTTAAAACTTTTGTATTTGCTCGAAAAAAAATAGTTTCACATTATTCTGTAAGTTTCAAAAAAGATTTAATGCTTTAGCATTCGTATGAAGTTAGCGTTAGCACAATAAACATTTATCTTACTCATGTAAGCTTCATTTGAGTATATGAGTAGAATTATAATGCGCAAAGAGAACAAAATTGTTATGACACTAAGGATAAATGTCCAAAAATACAGCAAGTGTAGTGTAGTGTTGTGTTGTTAGGAACAGTATTTGTTTGCATAATGCAGATGCTAACTTAATACAATTGCGAAAATGTCTAATTACTTTGTTAACACTAATAGAGATGCTCTGCATTCGTTTTTCAATTTTAATAGAGAAATATTAGAGATAGTGTTAAATAATGAAATCCTATAGCTAAGACAATGGTACTGCTCTAATCTCTCGCACCTATTATCTGAGGACCTTTCACATAACTATATAGAAGCCTTTATATTCGATCTTATCATATTTATTGATGTCAATCCACTTAAACCTGACAATAATCGGATGCATAGGTTTCACCTCTCAATACCTATTTTCATCTAGCTGCACTATATGTATCTTACGTCTTTTTTTATTCCGATATTCATGAATGTCTCGTTATATGAGAGCGACACGAAAATAATCACATCAATAGTAAAAATTTATTTTATGAATAATCATTTTTCACACAACAGAGTTACTGATTTTGATCATAAATGCTTCCTTTAGAATTGCTGTTTACCCTTTTTCTGAATTAAAAAATACTAAATTCACTAAGTCTGTTATTTAGTCGCAACTTAGCAGGAATATTAAAAAATCGCCGATTAATCGCGATTCATTGTCAAAGCTGAAAAAAAATCGTCGATTAATCATGATCCATTGTCAAAATTCAAAAAAATTGTCGAGAAATCGTGATTAAATCGCGATTTTTGATCAAAATCGCGATTAATCATCAATATTTTGTAAAATCGCGAGTAATCGTTCAGAACAAGGCGGCTTGATGACATGGGTATCCATCAAAGATTTTGAGAAGCTTTGTAAAACAAAAGGTGGATTGATGTCTTTTAACACCTTTCTATCCACCAGTAGAGACCGAGAAGTTTCCCTTATATTCGCCGAAAGTGTATTAACAGGAACCGATATGCTCGGTATTCTATTTCAAATGTCTATTAATCCTTCTGTTTCCTCCGCTCCTTTCGCTGCCATCAAAGAATTTAGTCAGTTTGAGGAGGAAGAAGAAACTCTTTTCTCCATGCACACCGTCTTCCGTTTTGATGAAATTAAACAAATCGACACAAACAAACCACTTTATCAAGTGGAACTTACACTAACATCAGACGATGATCAACAACTTCGAACACTCACAGAACATATATAAGAAGGTGCGCATGGCACAGGATGGGAACGAATAGGCAGCTTGTTGCTGCTTGCCTTACGAAAGTCAAGTAACGCTGAAGAACTCTACATACTATTACTCGAACAGACAACTAACGAGAACAATAAAGCTCGTTACTATAATCAACTTGGACAAGCTAAAGATAGTCAAGGTGACTATGACAAGGCCATCTGGTACTATGAAAGAGCACTTGAAATCTTCCAAAAAACTGTTTCTGCAGATCATCATGATTTGGCTACTTCCTATAACAACATCGGTGGGGGTGTATGGCAAAATGGGAGAGTATTCGAAAGCACTTTCGTTTCATGAAAAAGCATTTGAAATCCACCAAAAAGCTCTTCCTAAAAATCATTCTGATTTGGCTACTTCCTATAACAACATTGGCTTCGTGTATCATAATATGGGAAAGTATTGGAAAGCACTTTCTTTTTATGAAAAAGCACTTGAAATCAAACAAAAAACTTTCTGCGAATCATCCTGATTTGGCTACTACCTATAACAACATCGGTTTCATGTATGACAACATACAAGAGTATTCGAAAGCACTTTCGTTTCACGAAAAAGCACTTCAAATCTTCCAAAACAATTTTCCTAGAAATCATCCTTCATTGGCAAATTCCTACAACAGCATCGGTTTCGTGTATCACAACATGGGTGAGTATTCCAGGGCACTTTCATTTTTCGAAAAAGCACTTGAAATGTTCCAAAAATCTCTTTCGGCAAGCCATCCTTCATTGGCTACTTCCTACAACAACATCACTATGGTGTATTACAACATGAGAGAGTATTCTAAAGCGCTTTCGTTTTACGAAAAAGCATTTGAAATCAAACAAGAAGCTCTTCCTGCAAATCATCCTGATTTGGCTACTTCCTATAATAACAACGCTATGGTATACCACAGCATGGGAGAGCATTCGAAAGCACTCTCATTGTATGAGCACGCTTTTAACATTTGGCAAAGCTCATTACCTTCAAATCATCCAAATCTTAAGAATGTGAAACATAGTATAGAACTTGTCCGGAAGAAATTGTTAAATATTATTTAACAAATAAAGAAAAATCGTTTTCATTTAATTAAACTGCCTCTTTTTTTTAAAACTGTTTCTCGCGCGCGTGTGCGGAGAAACTCTATTAATTGAAACATAATGAACAGAACCGACCGATAATGCGATACATATACATTCGTACATATATAACAGGTCTTCACAGATATGTTTGCATTTTACATATTTAGAGAACTTCTCTGTATTATTAAAGGAAGAATCATCTTGTAGCGTAGACCTAGCATGCATCGACGTTGAGCAGATATTTCAGAAGTAAATCTAAAACAAAAAAAAGATCGAAACTAATAACGGAGATGAGCTTACTTTGAATTGTATTGAATTGACTTGACTTGATTGTTGTTGATGTTTGAATAGAGCTCTGAATGATGAAGAAATGAAAAAGAGTTGCATTTATATAGTTATTTGGTCATAAAATCGTCTAATTGATGCCATTACCCAAATAAATGTTTTTTGTGTAAAAACGTGTTTCCAGTGAAACATCTCTTGCGTCTAGACGCGGCTCTGGTGAAACATTTCTTGCGTCTAAACGCAGTAAAAACCAGCTTTTTACCATATTTGAACACGGTTACGTGTTAAAAGTCGCGTCAGGAAGCGGTGAAAAACAGTTTTTCGCCGCGTCTCAATGCGATTTAGAATGGAATCGCAATTGAACGCATATATTCTGCGTTTGGTGTTTACATGGGTAATTAATTAATGATTGTTATTGTCATTCATGTCAAATAAATGAAGAGAAATGGATAGATTTGCCTAATTAGTCTTAAAATGTGATTAAATTATTTTATAAATATTAATTGTATTGACACTACATTGAACAGATTATAAATGAGGTAATGAAGATTTGTCTTTTGATAGTACAACGTATTAATATAATTTATTTATTCATAGTAGAGAGACAAAAATAGAATTATTTTTTTATACAAGACATATGTATTACAGTGATCATGGTGCTAAGATTGTATTAATAAATATATATTTTTTTAGATGGGACAAAATAATTGCATCTAACTCGAAATAGTATTGTTCATAAGTGTGAGAGCTATTGTAAAAATTTTAGTGCGAAATTCATCTAATCGATGTTATACAAGATAATTCACTTATTTCTATTAGTTTTCTTGAATTTTTTGCACTTCTATAAAACGTCAGAATTTTTTTATTCCTATATGATTAGATAGAGCATTGATTACTCTTTCTAATGATATGGTCTTTATTTGATTTATCTCATGTATTGGTTAACAAATGAGTAAATTTCGTGAAGCAGGGAAAAACAAATTTTTTTCTGTGGTCTTTTGAGGTGTTTTCTTCGATTAATTCGAGTAGTTATAACGTATTGGACAAATGAACATTTTTCCTTTTTATATAATCAGATAGAGCATTCATTTCTTTATCGAGCTAACGGGTGGTCACAAATTATCTGGACAAAATGTGGATTCACTTTTGACCCGGTAGAAAATACTTTCCACAAATCAAAAGGTATACATCAGAACCAGAATTTTGTGCTCTTTTCGAATATAGGCTCATAAATTTTCCCAGATTTTCAAACTGAGAGTAGTGAAATAATTTTTGAAGAGCCCAAAAACTTAATTTGGACGGAGCTTGAATAGGGGAGTTTCTGGTGAATATGTTTGTTTATTCTGGTCTGTCTGAGAGTATCTCAGATAAACAAAAAATATTAGGCTGTGATCACAATTTTCTGCTCTATTCGAATATTGTCTCGAAAATCCTGAGTCTATTTTTGTTCAAACGAAGTGAGAAACATTTTCAAAATGTCGGACATATGATTTTTAATGGTGAACAAACAGGCTTCTGTTTAATCAGTAAGTCCCTTCTAGAAGATACTAAAAATTGCTCGAGGTGGTCGTTTTGTAGAACGAACAATTCTCTTCAAGATGTGTCAGTAGATCAAGTTGTAGGTTTCAGTGAAGTAAAACTTTAAACATTTTTTGAACAGCTCTCTTGAACATAAAACAATTTTGGTCAAAGAGCCGATTTTTGAAAAAAACTCGATTTCTGAAAAACAAAAACTACGATACTTTATTGAGGGACAAAAAGAATCATAAATAGTGCATTTTATAGAGCAGCTTCGGATCTACAAGCTGATGTATAAACAAAGATTCTAACTTTTAGTTTCGAATCACAATAGTGAAAATACAAAAACATGCCGAAAAATTTTCTGTCTAAACTAATTTTTTGGGCTCTTCAAAAATTATTTCACTACTCTCAGACTGAAAATCTGGGAAAATTTATGAGCCTATATTCGAAAAGAGCACAAAACTCTGGTTCTAATGTATACCTTTTGATATGTGGAAAGTATTTTCTACCGGGTCAAAAGTAAATCCACATTTTGTCCAGATAATTTCTGACCACCCGTTAGAAGGCTTGTGAAAAATTTCTCTTTTTATGGGATGATAGAGAGAACAGAACTTTATTTTTCTGAGCTATTTCATCCTTATTCAACTAGTATCATAATAATAAAGTTTTGATAAAAATTGTTTTTCTGTAAAACTTAACTATCGGTTGAGGTAGATTAAACGACTGCATTTTGCATTTCATTTTTATATCACTTAATACGTTTTATTAAAAAAGAAAATATATCACAAGATGCAGCATGAAAAGAGAATACATTTTGCGTAAGTCCGCTTATTTTATAGTTGTACTTTTTGTTTTCAAAACGAACAAAATTTGGAATGTTCAAATATCGACTGTGCGAAAACAATACGGTTTTGGTGCAATGTAAGCTTGTTTCTTATTTAATCTTTTCGCCTGTGTGTCTTTTAAAAAACTAAAATGCACTACAGGATGCAGCATCAAAAATTCTACAATCTAGAAAGTAAAGTGTATTTAGTTGTATGCTTCCTGTTCCCAAAGAAAGGCAATACTCTGTGCGATTGGTTTTCGTTGCCCCGAGAAAATCAGTTTTTTCTACATTAACGACAATTTTATTTTATCTTATGTCATATGTAAAATAAATTACATTTTATAAATTGTATCCTCTTTCAACACTGCATCTTGTGATATTTTTTCTTTTTTAATAATTGAGTGATTAAGATCATGTAACAATGGAGGTTTGGTATAGATGGATGCAATTTTTGCTTCACACACATTAAACTTCAATTTTAATCCTGCATATATATGGTAGGCGACTTTAGAATTCAGTTGCGATTGGAATAGGAGTTTTTGATATTGTAAGAAAAAAATATTTTCAAGAAAGAAATATGAAAAATTGTTTATTTTTATTTAAAATTTGAAATTGATATTATAGTTTATTGAGTAACAAAGATAAACGAAGATTATTAACTCTTTTTGTGAAAATGAAAAAGCGATTTTTGTGAGCGCGAAAATAGAGGGACATGGGAATGTTAAATGGTTGATTCAATTTTAACACTAGATAAAGCAATTTTTCACGCTTGGCTAGAAAATATCACGAATTTATTTTTAAATTGTGAATATTGAGATATTGAATGATGGGTGAAGTTTTAATAATAAATAAAATTTCATCCAGTTCCAAAGTGGAAACGAACTTGTACAATTCTTTTCATTCTATTCTAAATTAACTTTGATAATCGAACGTTTATAATTTGTATGGAGCAGAAGGCCGAAAAGAGGAGAAGAAATTATACAATTATGTATTCTGTTTTAGAAATATCTATTCCAATCGAATCTTCGTGACTTTTCCCGAGCAGATATTTGTAAAAAGAATGAAAAATTGTAGATTTATTCTTAGTCTGCTCCAGATCAGCTTTTATTATGACTGAATCCTTATAATTTATTCAGAAGAAATGGTTGGAGGACAAACAGAGATTGTAAGTTGTTTTCAATATATATCATAATACCTTTCATAACCACGTCTTTATGATATGTCTAGAACAGGGAATTAGGAAAGCAGGCTCAATTGTACCATTATTCGCAATCGCGCATCAATTAGCTCTTACTACCAAGTCTTGTTGAAAGATTCTGTCTATTATTTAAATATAACGAAAAATATCTGTACACAGAGATTGGTTGTTTATTATGTGTAAGAAAAATTAATTTGTGCACTTCTGATCAAATAAATTATTTCAAACTGTTTATTGAATTGTTTTCTTAGTCAAACTTTTTTTCCAGTATTTCGCACATTCCAAACTTAAATGAATTATATTTTATCGAAATATGCATATATAAAATCTTAAAAATACAATGAAAATATTTCGTTTATTGTATAACATTTAAATATGGTATCATCGCCAACTATTTTGAGTTTAATTCTCCTGATAAAAGAATTATTTCAGAACAATTTTCATTATATCGTTCGACACAAAATTAAATGGACTATACAATAGTACTATTGCATGTCTGACAATCATCTTTTGATATTGACATTTTATCAAAATATTGAAGCGATAAATTCTATATCATGTCAAAAAATTAAGTATTTAAAGTTTTTCGATTATATATTGAGACTATGGAAAAATACTATATATGCCATTTTGTAAAGCAAGTCCAGCTCTATCGATTGGTATATGACTAAATTTCGATAGTGAAAAAATTCCAAGAAAAAAATTCATAAAACATAATAATTGAATTTTGTTCATTTTTAAGGTCATTTTTTGGGATTATGCCCTATGATATTTCTGAACTCTCCTAAAGTAAGGCTTTAGGCCGTAATATATTGCGTTCATTTATAGGTCAATAAAGTCTAACCTCCTATGGGGTCAGATAGGGAATCCGTTGATCCCCATGGTTTAGCACATATAAAAAGTCCTTGATTTTCTCATGGAACGTCTCTTAATTGCTCAAATAAATACTAGCCTAGAGGAAATAACCTGGATATCCAATCCAACACTTAACTTTAAAATGATACTGTTGCTGAAAATATTTGTGTGTGTTAAATTTAATTTTTGATGATTATTTTGACAGAATGTTTTTTGAATTTGTTTACATTCTACTCGGTTGACGGTTTTCAAGAGATGCAAAACTATTTATCAGATTTTTAAAAAGTAGGTTGCTCAGAAAAATTTTAAACGCACTATTATTAAAACATAACTATTGGTTCATTACGGTTGATATATCTCGACCATCGATTGAAAATGAAAGTGGTTGATTTGAAAGTAAAAACTTAAAGTCATAGAATACACGACTTTTTTAATAGTAACTAGAACCAATTATTAAAATGTGTTCTTTGAAAGGGACATATCAATTCAAAAGATAGAAGCATTTAACATGAAGTGAAATGCTTACATGGAGTACACATTGGATATTTAATCTAGTTCGAATTAGCTATTTATTGTAAGCATATGAATTTCAATTTTTTTATTTAGTATAGAAACAACGACACTTAATACAACAAATACAGAAGTGAATATCACAATAAATATTTTTTATTAGAAACAATACAAATAAAAATATAATGATGAATAAACATTAAAAATAACCATTTAAGATTTAACATTCTACAATTAAAACGACAGATCATACGAATATATAGACAATATTTATTATATTATGTAAGAAAACCAAAGATTCTATTATTGACTTATTGACAACGAGAAATCAATCAATATTACCGCCAGCTTTCATTTGAGTTGAATGTGCCACAATATCAATTAAAGGCGTCACATTATTTGATTGCCATAATTTTCGTACAATAGCATTCAGTTGAAGAATAGAAAAAGGCAATGCTACACTTAATCCAGCTGTAGATATAGCAACTGGAAAAAGTGCAATACGAATTGTTAGAGAATATTCTTTACCTGTTATAATGAACATTACTATAAGTGACATTGCCGGTACTCCAAGAATAAGTAACAAACTAACAATAACAAAAATACGTCGTATAATCAAAAGATCTCGGGCTTGCCGTTGTGTTATTGCTAGTACTTGATTATTTGGTTGTTGTCGAATAAATTTTGTTATAAGAATATATATAATTAATATAAACATGAATGGTATGACATAAACAACAAATGCTGCCCAAAGAACAGCTGGAATATTCGTCATTGATACATAACAAAAATAATCATTCTCATAATATACTACACCATTCCAAGGAATGAGAGGACACATGAGAGCACATGCACATATCAATTCTATAAAAGGTAAAATCATATAAAATCGAAAATGTTGAAGCCATCTATATTGTCCATAGACAATTCGAACTAGACGATAGAACGCCTAAAAATATCCAAAGATAAAGCACTTTTCTTACTTACAATTTTCTAATTATCTGATTTACAAACGTCATATACAACATATAAAGTATAATGAGAACCAAATATCCCGAGAATAAATACCATGATGAATTGAAAGATTGTTCATATAAATCACCTAATAATGCTCGAATATGTATTGATTCTAATATTGTTGCATATATTGAAAATATAAAATAAATATTAGCACAAAGATAAGTCGTTATCTTGTCTTCTCGTTCTATACGTTTATAACATATATGACATATAATGATAATAAAGATGATTCATGATGTCAAACATGCAAATGAACTATTACCAAGCGTAATCGAATTGAGAATAAAAGCGATTTTTTTGTCTTGGTTATTATGCATAAGAAATTTCGTAATAGATTCAATTAAACAGTTGTTATATTTAGTAAACAGTTAAATAGTAAATCTATTATATAGAACTAATTTATGGAGGAATAATTATTTCTAAAATTTGTATATACGAAAGTTTTATAAAACAATCTAAAATAGATTAAATAATTTTGTTTAGAACAATATTAAATACAGAGTACATATTCGCAATTCGAATGGGTTAATATAAGTTACGCATATCAAAATGGGAATTTACAAATCCTGTTTTTCAAATCTATCTACGTTTCGATATTTTTTAAAAAAAATTAGATTTTAATTACATTGTTATTTAGGGAAATAGTTTTATATATATCAGTTTTGAAGTATGTACTTACGATAGTTCAAAAATAGTGGCTAAACTACTGTAATTCCTTATAAAAGTAATAAAATTTCGATAAGATCTGTTTCGTTATAATATATACTGATTGTATTAGTACAAATTTTAAAAAATAGGAAGGTGTAATTTTTTAGATAACTTTTGATAGACGCAAACTAGAGAACTATGGTTTTCACTGTTAAAAAGAGGAAATAAACACGCATCAAATCCTATATGCTAGAATTGTCTGATCTAGTTTTGTTAAAGTTTCTAAATGACCTCTTTGACAAACAACTTATTCAGTAAGATTTATTTATAGTAAATTTTGAATTATCAAGTATAAATTTAAATCAAAAACGGAAAATCTTCAAAGTAGGGAACACTGAGATGAATAATATGTATTCTAGTTGAGCCTTTAATACTATTTTCTACCAACATTTATGCAAGAAAACCTTACTTTTGTGTTTTTTCCCTTTTTTTTTCATGATTTTCTTGACAGTTAGAAAATTAAATAGAAATACTTCAGAAATCAATATTAAGAAACAAATCAATAATACGTGATTCAATGCATCATCATCTTCTCGTTTCAATAGCGAAAACCATAGTTCTCTATCTTGTATTTATGAAAAGATATTTAAAAAATACTCACTGGGCCTCATAGAACTATGTCTCTCTCACCCTCAAGATGATCTTTACTCTCTTTTCGATAGAAAAAGTGAATAAGAAATTTTTTTCTTCAAAAAAAGAAAGGTTTTACTTATTTTAAACTAGAGGATGTTCATTAGAAATATATCTGTCACTAATGAAGTAATAAAATAGTTATTCTTGGCAACTAATCTATCAAGAAAATCTACCACTATATTATTTGAAATAGTGCACTTAAAAAATATGTCTACATTTAAGTGTTAACATACTGATGCAGGCTTAGTCATCCACATAAATCTGTTTTTTGGTATGAATCCTTATCGCTGAAAGCTACATAGTCAAAATGCAAAACGCCGAAATTCGGAAAATTATAAATCGACAATCTATAGTTTCGGCGATCTGTCGTTTTTTGGATTTTATTTCGATGAAGTGGCTAACGGTAATGTCATTTCTGTGATCTACATCCAAATGAAAAAAGCCACCATTTATCTCGCCGCATAATAATTCTATTTTCTGTTGGTATGTTTATCGAAAAATGGAAAGAAGCATGTAATCTTGAAAACGAAAGATCAAGAAGATCGCTGGTATAGATTATTGAAATAAGTGTGACGATCTTTATGTCGATGACGTCTATGTGGATAATCTATATTTAGACGATATTCATTTCGAGAAACTTTCATGTCCTTGGTTTTAGTTTCGATGCGAGTTTAGTCGATTTTGTATTCGGCGATGAGATACACGACCTTTTTCTGTTGTTATTGTACAATATAAATCAACTGAACTTCTCTTCTTTGTTTGCTTCTGTTTTTATTACTATAAAAT
Organism: Macrotrachela quadricornifera; assembly: GCA_022393335.1. NCBI lineage: Eukaryota > Metazoa > Rotifera > Eurotatoria > Philodinida > Philodinidae > Macrotrachela > Macrotrachela quadricornifera. Next base: position 983,014 of record JAJEKB010020949.1, read on the forward strand.
TGATTGGAAAGAATGTATAATCGTGCTGGTTTAAGTAAAGTAAATGCGTAATCACTGCTAATTTTACTTAGAATAATAAAACAAAATTTTTCCCAAATTAATAAAATATATCAGTGGTGTTTTTCTACATAAGAAAAGTTTCTCATGAAAAAACTCTAGAAGATTAAAATACTTCTTTATTCATTTCTACATACTGTAAATATACTATACATAAAGGAGTCTCTGTAATTTCAGCAATTGTGAAATTCTGCAATAGTACTTTCGCTATTAGCGAACTTCCACATGAAATTTGACAAAAAAAATAGTTTTGGAAGTTTACGGTGTTCGCCAATTTGGAAATATACAATTACTGAAAACAAAAATTGACAATGAGATGTTACCCCTTTATAAAGTTCATTTTTATTATTACAATATTTTTGAAGCAGAATGACACCTACTGAATCAGCATGAAATTCTGAATAAAATCAGATATTATCTTTTATCCAAACACAATTTCTATGTTTAACCTCTTTTTGTCACCCGTAGAGTACTCCAAAATTATAGAATTTTTTTTAATTCTAGCAAATGATTCATCATCAGATGCAGATTTCGTTGTTGATCTGAAATATGGCTTCAAAAATAAGAAATCACATGAAAAGCATGCTTAAATAGCGAAAATATTGAGATAAAGTCCGGTATTATAGTAGATTATGAGATGTAAAGAAAGAAAAATTCACATTAGCTCGATTTTGAAACGAATCTTTTAGATGATTCTAGCTAACAATACGATTTCATACATGTCTCGTATATTTTAAGCTTCTAAATGATGTTGCTAAATCGTCTGATAATGGGAACTGAAACAATTTTCGATAAAGATCCTATTGTAAAATAGAAGTTTCTCAATAAAAAGTTCATTTTGTTTCAAATTTTAGCGTGATATTCGGGATAAGAACCAGAATTTACACTTGATGATGTATCGTTTGGTAGAGTTACCTGGATCAACGAATATGATGGTCATCTACGATTGTTGGCGATCGTGCTTGTTTGACCCGAGTAGAAAAAAAATAATTTTTTTTAATAATTCTAGGGTGCCCATGCTAATTCAGAATATGTCATTCTGTTTGAAAAGTAATTTGATAAAAAAGATGACCTTATCGTTCCTTTTCCTTTCTTTATAAATAACATATTTATAGAATAGAAAAATGAATAGAGAAATATCACTGAACTATATTTTTATGTTGGAAAAAATTGGGTTGTACGAGTCTTAATAAGATCAGCAATGATTATAGATTTAACCTATTTACATCAGTACGATTATACATCTATCTCAAGAGGGATAAATGCATTCAATTTTTTTATGCAGCTCTCAGAAAAAACTCCTTAAAAGTAAGGATTTTGAATGCAAATATTCCAAATAGTCTGGTACCATAAAGAAGATTTTGATTTATCTAATCGTGAAAAAGTTTTTATCAACAAGTAAACAGAACTCATATAAATATTGTTTTTTTGGTGAATCCATAAACTGCTAAGATTACGTATTTACCACATACCAAGTAAATACGTAGTGCTTCTGAAAGTCTTTGAAAACTCATCATCATTACTTTGTACGACACGTTTTTGAAAATAATCGAAAAATTAAATATAGACTATTACCCTGCAAAAAATTGTAAATGTGTTTACATATCATCGCACCCTCTGTTTTTAATGCATATTTTGTTCTAAAAGAATGAAAAAAATGTTTGTTCTCACGTTAGAATAATATTCAAATTAATTCATTTTTCTCTGGGCACTTAATATCCTTATATACTATAATAAAAGAATTTAATAAAAAACAACTAAATGTTTATCCTTTAAAGATAGATTATACTTAAGAGAAAGTAATAAAAAATAGTGAATTACAAAGAAAGGTTTTTGAAAATGCTAATGTATTTATTTCTTATAAAGATGATGAAAAACAAAATAACAAAAATTAAGATATTTTTTTTAAAGTGTGCCGAATTTCATAAAAAGATGAATTATTTTTTCACTCAGTTAAAATAATAGAAAAAGAAATAAAACATAGACCTGATAAATGATATGTCTTCTAATTTAGTAAATGACTATTTATCAATCTTTTATGATGAAATTCAAGTCTAAATCGTATTTCTCCATTACTTAGAATATGAACGCATTTACTTGAGTAATAAATATTTCAGAATCTTAGCAGGATCATCATTCTTATGAATTCATCATTTCTATTTAGTAGAATATTTCTTCTGAATCTTTCAAACCAAAATGATCATCTATGTAGAGACATTTTCTAAAAATTTTAGATAGGCCTATCAAATTTTCAATAATCTTCTACACTTTTTTGCGTATAAATCACATGTCTTCACTGAAGATAGTTCAGTTCATCAATGATTTAATGAATTTTAATCGAGCTTATACCATTACAAACCTTTATATTAAACATATTTAATAAAAGAATGGCCAATGAAAAGATCGTATCATTCTTTGATATGAATTTCACAATGAGTATGACGCAGAGATGAAGAATCTGCCATCAAAATAAAAAATTTCCTCACACGAGGGAAATTTTTGGGCAGCTTCTGCATCTCTGTTTCCTACAGTCAATGATTTTTCAAAAACTTCCCCCGGACCTACGCGCGCAGATGGACATATTCTGCACATCTGGAAAATATATTAGATCGAAGGTAAAACACAAAAAGTCATTGAATGAAAAAATAACCGCCACTCAAATAGCGGTATCTAAATCTTTAAAAGAAAATTTTCAATTTCTCTAACCGAAAAGGCTAATTATTCTTGTTAATAAGGAGTACTCTGATACATTAATACTGAACTATTTTGTTTTCAAGCGACAACTGTATCTACATGAATAAGCTAGAGAAGACTAAACATATTTGGAAGAAAACATGATGAGAGAGAAAGTATTTAAATGACATAAAAAAGACCAAATGTTTGGAAAAATACCTGAAAACAAAACGAAAGAAAGGGACAAAATATAATTAAGCTACACTGGAAGGGCTCTAAGACAGAAAGAAAATGACGCCTATACCCTATTTTCTAGGTTTTGTTCTTCTAATTATTTTTTTTATTGGAACTTAGGTGAGGATACATGAACACGTAATCATTCCTTGGATATTTTTAGTATTAGCAAAAAAATGCTTAGTATTATTGTTTTATATGGAAAATAATCATGATATTCGAGATCAGCGAGCAAAAATATATCAGAAAAATTATTTTTCATTGTAAAATATTTTCCATCAAAATTTTGCCTGTAGGGGAGTACAGATCAAAATGTAAGAAATAAAAAGCTGAGGAGAGTAGAGCGAAATTTTGATGGGAAATATTTCACAATGAAAAATAATTTTTTCTGGTATATTTTTAAACGCTAATCTCGAATATTATGGTTACTTTCCATATAAAACAATAATACTAACCATTTTTTTTAATATTTTCTATGGAAATTAATCCATTTCTAAAATATCGTTTTTTGCTAATACTAAAAATGTCAAAGGAATGATTATGTGATCTTATATCCTCACCTAAATCCTAATAAAAAGTAATTAAAGGAACAAAATCTAGGGGCTAGGGTATAGCTCATGGAGAAAACGCTACCTCATTTAATTGTTTCTATAAGAAGATTAAATTCTAAAATTTAAAGTGAAAATTTCATATTCCAACAGAAAATATTCATGCTCGTCTGAATCCATTATTAACACATTTTGATCTCATTGTACAGTCTACGTCATTTTCTCTATCGAAGCAATCTAACGACTCCGATATGAATCTTATGGATTGCAAGAGTAACCTTGTAAAAAAATTAGGTCTATCTTTTCAATATTCCATTTGTTTCAATTTTTTTTCGATTAACTTGTCGAATGTATTTTGTTTTGAGCAGTTAAACGATAAAGTAATGGGAAATAAGTATTTATCAATTCGATCTAAAATTGCTATTTAAATTAGTTTTTAAAAAACATTCAGAAACCAGAATTTTTCAAACTTTTTTGTGCTGTAGTTCTGCTACAAATATTGAAGATTTCATCAACACTAAAGGTCATTCTAATACAATATAGCTGAGATATCATCAAAATATTCATCTGTAAAACCATACACACTTGATCTTCTCCGAAATAGGCCACGGGCCCAAACCATTTTTATGATGAACATAGTTCACTGAACACTAGAGGATACATCTACTCTGTTTTCTGCTCTATTTCAATATTTTCCAGTATTATCGTTGCAACATATAGGTAGATTTATATTAAAATCTTTATTGGATATAAATATTATTTAATGTGAAACAAAAAATTCTATGAAAATTTTTTTTTATTAAATACTACTAAATAATAATAATTATTCTTGTATTGTCTTTGTAAATAATTAAATTAAAATGTTATAACTAATACTAAAATCAATATAAAAAAAAAAACGATTTTGTTTTTTTTGCATAATAAAATGTTTTAACCCGATGCAGGTTTTTTTTCAGCTCGACCTTTTTGTAAATATTTAAGAACATAATTAACAGTTTTGTCTAACATTTTTTTATTTTGTAAACCATTTGTACATGATGCTGGATTATTACATGTATATGCACTTATTCGACTAATTTTTTTTTGATCATCTTGATGAATATTAACTAAACGAAATTTTTTTTGATCATTTTTATTAAGATAAATTTTTTCTTGAAATGTAAAATATCGATCATTTTCTGTTTCTTTTGTACATGTTATAGGTTTCGTAAATGTTGATGTTATATTTAATATTTTAATATCTTGTTTTGGATAAAAATTTCCTATACAACTAAGTATTTGTTTATGTCCACCTTTTGATAAAATTAATGTTTTTTTTAAATTTTTACTTAATAATTTAAAATCAATATTAATTAATGATGGTAATATTGTTTCAAGTGTTGATAAAGATATTAATTGAAAATTATCAATTACTAATAAACTAGTTGGATATTTAAAATCTTCAATAATATCTGTTGTTAATGTAATTAATGTTTTATTTATATTTATATCAGTTAATGATGATGATATAGCACGTAAACGAAGTTTTTCTTCTGTATGATTTGTATATATATGTAATTGAATTCGTGTTTTTGATAATGTAGAATTTATTAATGTATTACATAAATCAAGGTTTTTAGTTTTTTTATATGTTTTATAATCAATTTCATATTGACAATCTTCTAAATCTTCATGTTCATCATCATAATAATCTTCTTCATCATTATTTGATTTTGTATAAATAAATAAACAAAATAATATTGTACTAAGAAAAATAATATGTAATTTCATAGATAACATTCTATATAGAAATAAAGTTTTTATGAATAAATCTTTTTCTTTTTATATGAAGATTAACTATACTTATCATTGATCTATCATCTCAAATATTAATTATCTTATTAAGATTAGATAAATTAATTAATATTATCCTTTCTTTTTATATGATATATTTATTGACAAAGACATTGATGACATGTTGTACTTGACAAAGGATATATTATAACAAATAGAAACAAAAAAGAAGTTTCACGTAAGATAAAATTAAAGTAGGAGCAAAAGTACTAAGAAGATTTATGTTATAATATATGACGATAATATTACATCGTATTATCTTCGATATAAATTCTCGTTCTTTCTAGGTTATTACTGTCTGCACATATTAGAATGTATACGAAGTATTAATGATAGAAGAAAAAAGAAATATATAAGCAAATTCATCAAATTTTTATTTGATAAGAATAGACTTGATGATTCATAGATTGATGTTCAAGAAGCGAACTTTTAAAATTTCGTTCAAATAAAAAAAATCTATGGATATGTATTGGTTTTAATTTAAAATAATCCTCAAGTTTATATTCTTTCAAAGGTTGTAAATAAATCTCACATTGAATTTTAATGAAAATAGTTTATATATAATAAAATAATTTGCTAGTTTATTTAATAAAAAAATCGAAAATTTAATTTTGAAAAGTAACAATTCTTCCAAATGTTTTATCTGTACCCCAAATTCCTTTTCTTAAACAAGCTAATTGTACAATTTGACTATGATCAATAAATAAATTTGCATGTGCTCCACTATTTTGAATATGATAAGCAAATACTTGTGGATCAGCTGCTTCAAACCTATAATAAATAATAATATTTTCTAAAAAACAAAAAAAAAAAAATGTTTTTTTACATTATTTTATCTTGAGGTAAATTTGATGTAATTGCTGAAATAACATCTGTTCTCCATGATTTAACATTTTCTGTAATACCTTCAGATTCAATCATAATCATCTATTAAAAATAATTTTAATTTATATTTATTATTTTAAAATAAAAACAAACATAAGATCCAGCATCAAGAAATTTTTTTGCACGTTCAATTAACCATTTTGGATCACGTGTTCCAGCATTTTCAAGTTCTTCAATAGATGCATCACCACCTGCACCCCATTGAATACCAACTTCTGGTTTAGCTTTTAAATTATATGAATTAACTAATTTAATAAGTTCTGTCCAATCATCAGCAGGAAGACTAAGAAAACCTGAACTTATTTCTAAAACATCAAAACTATTTAAAAAAACAAAATATTCAAATTTTAATTTCTAATATTTTAAAAATATTTACCCTAAATCTTTACATGTTTTTAAATATTGTTTAATAATTTGTTTATTTCCAGCTGATGTTGCTAATACTCTTTCAATATAACCACCTGTACTAACATAACATGAATGTTTATGTGCAATATCAATCAGACCACGTAAACGTTTTTCAGGCATTCATGAAAATGAACCACCAGCAAATCTTTAGAAAAAAAATTTTTTGTTTAAATATAAATCAAAAAAATATATTTTTTTTTTACTTGATTCCATCAACATAATCTCCCCAGTCAGAAAGTAATTCATCAAGATAAGTTTGTGTTACTGGTGCATAATATGGTCCACGAATTTCTGTTATACCTTTTTTTCTATTTGGTTTTGATGGTAAATTATTTGTTGGTAAAAATGGAAAAGCTGTTGAATTTTCATGTGAATTAGTCAATGATCGAATAGAAGACAATAATGGAATATGACATTTTATATAATATCTTGAGATAAACATTATTATACATTCAGTATTTAATAAAAACTAATTTAAATTTTTTTTCCTTCCTATAAATCAATCGAATTATAATATATATTATCTTGATTATTTATCATTTGTTAAAACTTATAGCTATTACAAAAATATGTAAACAGATGTCGCATTATATATTAGAACTATTGAAATGATATCTAAGATTTATATCTCTAAATATAAGATGTTAATTTTTTTCCGTTCAAAATAGTGTGGATAAAAAACATGAAACATTTCTATATAATATAACTGATATCATCTATTTATTAGGATATTAATTAAAATAAAAAAATTTTTTTTTTGAGTTTCATTCATATAGCGAGTGGATCATAAAGAATGGTCCTCTTAATATTTTTAAGATTTCTACTCTATTATTCCTATAAGTAAAGCATTCTTTTTTGTTAAAAGATAGCGTTTGAAATTCTCTACAAAATCATATATGATTACATCTAAAATTGTTTTATATATATTCCGAAAAAGATCTTCTTTCGTTTGATACGTTGCAAATAATTATCGACATAGTAAAGGAACAACAACACATTACGCTATAAACATCTAGCAGTAAAGTAATAAAAAAAACCAAAACGAAGAAAAAATAAAAATAGAAAAATAAGAACTGCTAAAGGTTAATATCTCCCAAAACTGTGGATCTTAGATGATGGAGCGCAACGATACTTCCATTGAAAGGTCATAACGAACAGTTATTGGTTATATGCACTATTGCCTATTTACCTCTACATTCACATGCGAAGCTTTCTTTTATTCTCTATTTGTGTAGTATATCAGCAAACCGGTCATGAGATATTGTGATTCGGTTAAGTTTCATCCAGAGATTACGAAGTGGCGAGAAATTGAATGGTGGTTGAGTTAGTTTTGGTGATAAGATCTTTGTTTGTTAAGTGAGTTTTCGACCATTCCGCCCGCCATTTTTCTTCGACTGGTACGTTGAAATCAGCATTCTTCGCCATTAACCGAAGCGATTTACAAAATTTTGGATGTATGTGAGGTAGGTATTCGAGGTCTTCGTAGATCGAAAGATATGAATTACTCATAATTTTGGTATACTCTCTCGTTATATATGGAGGTGCGATGTTTGATAAAACAGGTAGTTATGGTGTTGGAGTTGATTTTATTGGGCCTGTTATAATCCTCATTACTAAGTTTAGTTGAGTATCAAGTTTCTTGATGTGAGTGGTACGGCTCCACACTGGAACGCAGTATTCAGTCGCGAAGTGGACCAGTGAAAACGTGATTGTGCGCTCCCTAGTTTTTTCCTAATGAGTTTCTGCGCAATACTGACTAGCGATTTAATTTTAACACTTATATTGTATGTCTTTACTTTTCATCTTTTTTCAGATATATATATATATAAAACAATAAATGATGATAATGAAATCGATTTGATTTCCCGAAATAATTCTGTAACATCAGTTATATGCAAATCAATTATTTGAAATATGTAATCCTAAAAAGATTTTTTTGATAAAATGTGATTAAAAATTTTTGAAATTGAAAAAGACCTATTTCAAAATAATAGTTGAATTTCATCAAGATTTATCAAATTGTAGAAAATATATCTTCTAGTATGAACTCAAAAAGAAATTCGCCAAATTTTTTCTAGATTTAAGTTCTCCGATTTAGAAAGTCTTTATTCAAGTTTTACAGAATAAAAAAAAACATTTAATTTCAAAGAAGAATCTTTTTTCAAGCGAAAAAAAATTAAATTAGTACAATATTATTATTAATCATCGATAGAGTCTATATCGTGTTGAAAATTTCTGTCCTTGGATTCGAATAGTATTATTAATACTTTTATGAATTATTTTATTATGAACTTAATAATTACTCGACTATGTCTATTCGATAACTAGAACAGTGCGTATCTCACGTTAGTTTTTATTAATTAAACAAAATAAATAGTTTGTTGATAGTTCCAAAAAAACCATTTCTACGAGAAAGAGCTGAGCGAGATCTCGGATGAGTTGTTTGAAATTCCAAGACTGAATATATAAAATTTAATTTTTTTAAATAAACAATTAATATTTTATGATAGTCCTTTTTCGTCCTTGTTTTTTTGTTACGAACATCAGTGAAACACATCCATTTCGAACTTCAGTTTTTTTGAAAAAGATCGAATGTTCGAAAGAGCAAGGACAAATCGAATATTTTTAATTGGCTTTAATATTTGTATTTTATTAAAATATATTTATTTAATTTTATTTTTGAAAAATAATCATATAAAATAGATGATTTCGTTAACATATTATATATATATATATAAAAAGAAAAAGATTTTGTCAATTAAACAAATTCAATAGTATCATCATCATCACCTGGAGGATTTTTAAATGCAACATATTTTTCTTTACTTTCTCTAAAAATAAATAAAATAAATAAATAAATAAAAATTATTTTAAAAAAATTTTTACAAAGATAATTTTTTTCGTATTTTAATTGCAATTAATCCAGTTAACCATCTAGCTGCAATATATCCAACAAATCCAAAAAATATTGAACAAATCATTGGTGACATTGAACTAACAAAAAATGTTGAACCAATCATTATTCCAGCTATTGACATTCCAAATGCAGATAAACTTCCAAAACCTGCTTGAACCATTTCTTGAATATAATCTTCTGGACTTATTGCGTATTTTCTTGCTAAATTCTTTGAACGATCTTCTTTATAATAATAATAAATAAATAAACGAATAGATAGTATTAATCCTTCTAAAGTAAAAGCTGTTACAGCAGCTAAAGCATTTCCTAAAAAATATTTAAAATAAAGGAATGTTTAATTTTAGAGAAGGTGTATCTTGAGCTAGAGACTTCGGTGTAAAAATTTCAGCTTAAAATATTGGATATGAGAAAACTCGGGTTGATTTTATAATATAGCCAAGGTCTAGGACTACAACTTAACAGAGTCCGATATTTGAATTGTTATGTAGTTCATTTTTTTAAAAAGCTCATCTAATCAGGTATGGAAAAAGTAGAATGTGCGTTGCGAAACAGTTGATTTTCACTACACACTAAAAGTAAAATCAAGAAATTCGATCCTGTTAAGTTGTCGCATTGGCTCTTGACTACATTGTAAAACCAACCCGAGCTCTCTAACGTTTGAAATGGCGGAGAAATTAGGGATGCACGGAAACGTGAAAATGAAAATTTCGATTTTGAGAAAAATCACAAACTACATTTTACAAGTGTAATTTAAACTTTTCTTATGTAGAAATAATGCTATTAATAAATGTTGATCCATCCCAAAAATGATCATATTCAGAACATAAAGTTTATTGTATTAATGTGATCAAAGACTTCATATGAATAATTAAATAAAAATTCAAAACATCATCCACATTCCGTATGTTGAATGATGATGAATCAACTTGCTTGTTCTTCACTTAGTATGATCAAATTTATTTCATAATAGATCTTCTAATTTTCTTTATTCATTTGGTAAAAAATTCGTATTACCTATTTCTTTCGTTTAACTTTTATTCTGATCTTAGATCACAAGTAGTGGTCGTCTAAAGACTCGATCAGCACTTTCTCGTAGAAATCGTGTTTCTAAACTATCGTCAAGCTATTCATTTATAAAATTAAAAAAACCGAAGTCAGTTTCAAGTTCCTGGACATTAACTGCCTTTGACCAAACCTCATACAAACAAATATTTTTTGTTTAAAATTTATCGCTTATTTAAAAAATTGAGCTTTAAAAAATTTTTAGAAAACTGACTTCAGATTTTATTTCCTCATCCTCGATTACCCTTCGACCAACTCTTATAAAAATAATCCTTTTTATACCTTTACATAATTGTCGGATCAATCAGTGAGGTGCGGACATACAAGCAAGCAAACAATTTATTGTTGCTAGACTCTTCTCTACGAGAAAGAGAAAAACGAATACGATGTAAATATGAAGAACGAAAGCAGAACAAAAATCAGCATATTTATCCCTACGTGACAGGATCAATTTCAAGGTAACATTCTTCATAGCAGAAGAAATATATTTTATCATAATAATTCGAAAGATTTCAAAAATAACATTTTTTGAAAAAATGTCTAGGTCTATCGCATATGCTATAAATGAGAAAATTGATCGAAATCGACTTTTTTTGGATAGGGGATAGGCCTTAATAAGAATATTTGATAATATTACCTTTAACAATCATTTCAATAGGTATTCCAGCAATAATTTGTCTAGCAAATTCTAAAAGAATAAAAAAAACAAAAGTATTGTTAATAAAAATAAAATATTATTTTACCATGAAAAACTTCAAAAGTAAATTTAACAGCATTAAACATTCCATTAATAAAAAAACATTTAACAACATTTCCAGCCATAAGAACTTGTTCTCCTAAAACATATTCAACATTTGTTGAACAAATAAATGCAAATTGTTCACAATTTTTTATAACAAGACTATAAGTTTTCCATATATCTCTTTGATGTTTATCATTATAAATTCTAATTGCATTTTCAACAACAATATCTTCAGATAATCTATCAGTTAAATAACATGTACCACTTCTATTTAAATAATAATCCATTGGATCAGATTTATATCTTGCACAACCAATATCATGTGCATAATTAAATGGTAGTTCCGTACGAAATTGTTTTAATGTAACTATATCTAATCCATGAATATTTTGTTCAACTATCATAAATGATTCAAGTTTTTTTGGAATTAATTCAGGAGATATATTATTAATTATATCTTCTTCTGTAACAACAATTCCATGATGTTGATACATTCGAATTTTACGCCATACATATAAATGATCACCACGACGTGGAATATAATCTGTCATTATATGAAAGTTTTATTTTTTTATTGCTAAACTTAAGATGTTGTTATGCCATATAAAAATGAATAATATAACTGTCACTAGTTTCTTGTTTTTTTCTTTTGCGTTCTATATATTGCAATTTTATGAAGGTCGATTGGCTGTTTCTAGACGAGTGAAAGAAGAAAAAATATTTTTCTTTTTTGGCTGGTTTACTTGATGCGTGCGTCATGAATATAAAAGAACAGAACAAAAATATAATCTATTCTTATATCCTTGATGTTATTTCCCAATCGTATTATATATATAACCCGAAGTTCTATTACTCAACAAAATTATATCAATATGAAATACATAGTTGCCAGCACAAATCTTGTCAATAGATTTTTACATTAATTTCATTTTATTCGTTATTTAAAATGCAAAATGACAAGATTAATCGAGTAATATCGAATAAAGCAAAATGATTGTAACATAAAGTATTTCAAAAATATCTCAACATAAAAAACCTTATAATGTCGATTTTTTTTGTAAAAGATACACCATGAAATTCCCTACTAGAGCAGTACCGAGTTCCTATAAAAACTTTCTTGTAAGGTTGAAATTGAGACAGTATGAAATGATAAAATATCCCAACGTATTTAATAGATAGCGAGTCGTTTACTCAATTTTTTTATGGTATTTGATCACTATTCAATTGATCTTATAATAATAAAATTTTGTTAAGAATTGCTTTTTATTGAAAATCATCTGGTAACAATAGATGTGGTAGTTTTTCATTCTACTTTATTATTATTTAATACGTTGTATTAGAAAAACAAAATATACCAGAAGATGCGGCTTGAAAAGTTCTATAATTTGTTAAAAAAATCACTTATTCTATGGTTACACATTTTGTTTTCAAAACGTGTAAAACTCTGAGCGACTAAATTTCTACATTACAGAAACGAGATTGGTTTTTAGTAAAAGATGCACTCGGTTTTCGCCTATCTCATTTTTTTTATTACTTATATATTTTATTTAAATAAACAAAATACATTACAAGGTGCAGCATGAAAAACTCTATAATCTACAAACAATAATGATAATAAATGTGAAAACCTCGGATTTAAATCAGAGTGTTATGTGCACTTCAAAAACTAAAAAGAATTGACGAAAAATTTATTTTGATTGAACTGTCGAAAAACTAGCTATCGAGAGTCTATGCTCATCATTTTGACCTTATCTCGTGAACGCCTTGATCATTTGAGCTCTGGGACATCTCAATTGAACAGAGAATAGTTTAGTCAACAAATGCATCCTACGCGAGTGAGGAAGCTATGAGATAAAAGAAGTGCTAGAAGTCAAGAACTGAGGAAATACGAAGAAATATTACACTCCAAGAGGTGGGATTTTGAATTTTTCTCACCTAGTGCACGATATTCTAGGCTTATTTTCTACAAGGCAAGGATCTCATCAAAATACATCTTTTCTTACTAGATCATAAAGAATAAAAAGCGTGAGGAGCCAAGTTGGCACGGACGACACTGTAGGCAATCCTATCGAGTGATCATTGACTCAACTCCCAGAGTGACATAATATCTTTAGAAATCACAGAAATCGAGTTCAGATTCGTACTCAGCTTAGAAAACTGGGTGGGTAGAATTATTCCAGAATGGAATTAGGCTTATAACTAACGAGATTATGGTCATAGGTGACCTCATGGATCTATGATGGATACATGATAGACAGAGGCATCAGTATTTTCACAATAACCCACCAATATTAATAGCTATCGAGTTCGAATTTTTCCATTTGATAACTCTTTTTAGTAACAACAAAGCCATCCATCTAGAACAGCTCAAAACCGTTAGTCATCCGACACATATTTAGGCACACTAGCCTCAGGATACAGATTTTGTGCATTTTGGGAGCCTGTTTAAGCAACTTTCACTTAAAAAATTAATATCATATTCGAAATCAGCGTTAAAAACAGAGTCGATTCATATAAATTTTAAATAATTCTGAGAAAAATTTTTTTTTGAACAAATCCCTGTATCTCCTCCTCAGGGATGGTCTGGTCAATAATGACAATGTTTTCGATAACTCAGCCATTTGTTGGCGGACTCTTTTCATCTTCTTCTGTCGACTAAGATTTTAATGAGATAATTCTGTGTACAAAATTTCCGCACAATCCGATGTACTTGTGTAGAGTTATCGTGTAAACGACCGGCTGGCCGGACACACTGACCGATTCTAGTGTGTACTCACTTTTTGAGTGTACAAAAAGATGAAATGAGGAAAGATCGAATTCATCATTTACCAATAAACTCAATCTTGTTTTTGCAACTTCAAAATTGATCGATCAAAGTTTTTCTCGTTTTGAAAACAAAATGTACAACTAATAGAATAAGAAATCTTTTGTACATTGTATACCTTTTTATGCTGCATCTCACGGCATCTTTTGTTTTTTTTATATAACATATTAAAGATTGTTTCTATGAGTAATGGATCTTTTCTATCAGAAAATGTGCGATACCATATTACAGATTATATGTATATATCTCTTTATTCTTCCTTTCTATATCTCCTTGATATGTATGAGCCTATGTGGGATCAAGAATTTCTTCATAAGGTGAAACAATTTCCCTCATCGAGTGGTTTAATTGTCCACTGCTGTCTGATCTTAATGATTTTATCGTCGGCTAGAAATTGGCTTAATGTAGTTCATTATTCCTACAACTATTTGGATTAGTATGAATAATAACATATCCATTGATAAACGCCAAAAATCGAAGTAAAAAAAATCTATCGTGAAAAGTAAAAGAATCATTTTGTCTAATCAATTTAGTTCTGATTATTGTTCACCTGAAAAAAATTAAGCTTAATGAATGTTGAATAACTGATTTATATTCATTCGAAAATTTTTGTGCATTAATTTAAATAATTTGAATTTTAGAATAATGATAAGAATAAATGATAGTTATCGAACGTCCTCAAGCAATTTATAAGTATATGTATAAATTATTATCATATATATATAAATATTTCTATTATCTGGACTACTTCATTTTTATTGTTAAAAGAAAATTATTTTTTTATTTTAATATAGAAAATATAAATAAAAACTAAATAAGATGTTGATCAGATTGAATAGCTAATTTTCTTTTAACCTTTTTGTTTAATCGATGTTTAATAGATGGTAAAGAACTTATACTAAAAGTAATTCCATTAATTTCTAAATCAGGTATAAAATAATTAAAAAGTTTAATAACTGGTTCAATTAATGGATCTGGTGATCTATATGAACCTGAATTATTATTTAATAGTAAACAATTATAATTATCATCATCAGGCCATATTTCACCTGCAAATCTAACATATTCAGCTCTATTAGATAGAGTTATATGTTTACACAGCATATAATATGATACATGACGAACAGTTGGAACTTGAATAAATAAAATTGAATTATCCGTAATAACAAAATTATAACGTATTGTTGAATCATTTGTCTTTAATAATTTTTTTAAAAATGTATTAAGTGATATTGAATTAGATAATTGTTTAATATTATTATTTTTTAATTGAAAACGAGTGCTAATAACACCTAATTTTGAATAAAATAAATAACGTTTAATTAAAGTTTTACAATTTATTGAAGTAAAACGATAAAGTTTATCTGGAAGATAATTGTCAATTATTATTGATGGAATATTAAATTCATATATTGGATATTCATCAAATATATTTTCAGTTAATTTACCAAGTCGAGAGAGTGATAATGTGTGTCCGATTATTTCCATAATATTTTATCAAATATTTGTTTCATTTAGTGTTTTATATTATTATTTATATAATTGCTTATTAGACCATAACACATTTGTCAATAAACGAAAAACAATCACCTATAGCCACTTCCGTTTCGCTTCATTAAATACAATCATATATGTCTTGAGTAACATTGTCATTTTGGTGGCTCGTCTAATCAGAGGAAGTAGTCATATTATTTTACATTATCATGGTTATAAAACAATCAATTCTATTAAAAACGATTATTCATATTTCACTATTTTATTTTACTTTATCAACATTGAATATATAGATTATTCAATAGTAGTTTTTAATTAGCATTAATTTTTCGTGTGAAAATGCCCATTGGTTAAAATACTATTACTCTACAGAGATATCAAAACATAATAATCTTTTTATATTTTCCTTGAAATGTAAGCATATCGAAAACAAATATTCCATTATTGCTTGTGAAAGTATAAAATAATATGTCTTATTTCGAATAGATTTTTAAACGTAATTCATTATTTGTAAAAATGAATTTCAACAATTATGGTCCTTATTAGTTTTGTTTTCTTTATAAAGACAAGAATTTCATTTTCATTATTTTCTTTGTTTGAGATCTATAGAAAAGAATGATAAGATTTTTATTTAATATAACTATTCATTATATGGAAGAAATGTGTACGTAAATAGAGCCAAACGTAGACACAAGAGATATGTAAAATAATTTCCTATGAATATTTAACTTCGCCTATTGATAATCATTTATATTATAATAGACAAACTTTTTCAGTTCGGAAACTCATATATTAAAGTTAGTTCTATGACGGTAGTGATTTTGCTCCTATGACTGTAAGTCGAAGATATTATGTAAAGGACCACAAAGAACACTAGATTATTCATTTACAATCAAATACACAATCTTTAATACTGTAATCGAAGAAATAAAATATTCTATCACATATATGATCATCTGGTATTTTCCTTCTTTTCTTTCGTTCTCCTATTAACTCATATATGTTCGGATTTTTTTCTTTTCAATAAATCATATATACTTGGATTTTTCTTTTCTTACATACAACAATTAGGTAAAGCAAATGGTATTCTATTTAGTCGTCATTTCTATAATCAATTTTTCAAAGCACCAGGTTCCCCAACATCACTTATGGAAGATGTTTCCAATGAAGCACCGAAATCACTGCGAGAAATCGTTAGACTTCAAAGTATCACTGGTGATCAAGAAATGTTGAAATATGATTGTAAAAGTGGTTGTAAAACAAACAGGTGTAAATATAAACAAGCAAAAGCCATATGCAACTCACGCTGTCAACATTCAGTAACATGTAATAATAAATAATAAACAATTAGAATATAGTTGAATCTGTCTCTTTGATGCTTGAGATAATTTCGACGATTCATTTTATCGAAGCGGTAACTTCGATACGACAAGTAAGTGCAGGGAAGTACAGTGAGAGTATACCTTCCAGGAGTCCCGCTTTTCTCTTTTTAGCTTCAACCATTCACAGGAGCCTCTAGTAACATATATTGAAATAATCTTACTAAGATTAATTCGAAATCTTATTGATTTTTTATTCAATAATAAAATAAATATTATTTTATAGGGTGTTACTTGACATTTTTCATTAAAAATAATTTGATTTGCTAGTTGTTTTGAAGAAAAAAAAAATATTTTGTTGAAATAAAACCAATGATTATTGCTTTCTTTAAATAGTCTGTTCTTTTGTAATGAAATAGTTGATATAATTTGCTGGTGATAGTGCCTTATGAAGAAGAACCTCTCATGAATCCATCTTATCTAAAATAAATCCTTTATTATTGAATTATTACGTCACTATAGAAATAGAGTTCGACAACGTTTTTTAGATGGATGATGTACACAAAAAATACCGATGAACATTTAAAGTTTCGCCTATTATCTCTATTACTTTATTAGGAATATATTTTGTCGAGCAATTTTAAGAATTCAAAATATTTTGTATTAAAATAAAATTTAATAAATTTATTTTACAAATCTTACAAAAAAAATGCATAACATAATGTATAATTAAATCTATCAAAAGCATACAGCAAAGAAAAAAAAAGAAGGTGTTAAGTGAGATATATTTCATTCTATCGATCATTACAATAATGGATCTTGGTTATCAAAAAGCGAAACGAGATTTTTTTCCATATGATAAGCGAAATCATTTGAAAATATTTATTATTTTAAATAAAAAAAAATTATAAAACAAATTTTTATTTTTAATATCAATCGACAAAATATTATTTTGCATCGATGTAGTTAAAAAGTTATTTCGATAATTGTTGTTGATTGTATTATTAAACTACTTGAACTATTTATTATTGTGGATTTTGTAGTGGTAATAGTTGAAGATGTTGTTGAAGCATTTGTTGTTACTGTTGTCGTTGAATTAAATGATTTACATTGTTTAATTTGAATATCATCAAATGCAACAGATACTTCTATTGATTCAAATTAAACAACACTGAAATAAAATTTTTCTAAACAACGCCAATCATATGCAGATATTGCGACAATCCATATGAAAAAAAGGATTCAAAAAATCGATTGACAATGACACGATTTTAATCCGATTTTTTAGCCTTAAATATACACTTCATTTGATTTTAATCAATTTTTCGAATCTTTTTTTTTACATGGATAATACAGTAAAGTTATGTTTATATGAAAACATAAAGTCTTCATTAACCACATTACACATTGTTAAATTATCAAAGTCACATGAAAATGAAAGAAGAGAATTTTCATTAGAAAATTCTAATAAAGAATAGTCACATGATATTATTGATATGTTAATATCAAGAGCATATGCACTTTGAGCAATATCATCATTATCCATAGAAAGATTGATTATACCCCATGTTCTATACATAAATTAATATTTATAAAAGAACAAAAATAATATGCCAACGTATATGTTGCCCGTATCATTTGTACTTGATCAGGAAAATCAAACAGCCATGCGTAGGCTTTAAGTTTATTTGATGCTCGTTGTCCATAACGATACTATTGAAAATTCAAACAAAATAATTCATTTGTATCGATGTTTGAAGGTATTTTCATGGCTAAATATCTCACTTTTCCTTTTTGAATAGAATCATAATTATTTAATCGCATATAATGACCTGCCTATTGCTAACTCGTATGAAAAATATTTCATTGATCATTTATTAGATTTTTGATTGAGTTGAAGTTTTTTGTCTTAAAATATTGCACTGATGATTTTTGACAAACTTTATAAAATTTGCTTCAAGCGAAAAAAAATATATGTTTCATAATGGTGCTGTCCATATTTTGGTTCTCGTAAATAAAAGAAAAAAAACCATACATAAATTTAGTTTTAATTGTTACAAAAAAATGAATTTGGAATGTTTTGAGTGAATATGAAATTAATTTTCAAAACAGAAACATTCATGTGAAAATAAAACTAAACAAATAAGATATATTTGAAGGGATTATTTATTATTGAGGATGAGACGTGGATCGACAAGGAAAAATCTTGATCAACATAACATGAAGATATGATCGTAGTGATTAAATTTTAGTAAGGAAAAAGTTTATAATGTCTTAGAAAATGATATTTTTTCTAATTAAGTTTATTTGCATATATGGAATAACTAAAATATTAAAGGCGTCATTTTGTCCCATTTTTTAAATGTCATCATTTGTTTTGAGTAAAGAAATATTGATTTATAGATCTTGACAAATATTGATTTATTGTGAAAATGATTATTCGATTACATTTGCTTTAAAAGCTAATGATATTTTTCTTTATAATAACAGTTGGAGACTTTCAAAAATTTGTAATATATTCAAGTTAATTATTGGTTCATGTTAGACTTTGAAAAAATGTTTAATTTTTCATTATTAATTTTAATGTTATCATTTATCAACAATGCTATTGCATACAGATGTGATTGTTACTGTCCTCATTTTGCTGGTATAATGAATTACTATTCATGTACAACAGTAGACTGTACTCATGCATGTGCCATCTCTCCTATTGATGCTTGTAGATTATCACTATCAGTGGTAGGGTAAGATTAATTATATTATTTTGATATTTCTATGTGTTTTAATATAGTTATTGTGGAACAAATTCGATTATGACTTCTTCTAAAATAATGATTTTCATCTTGATTTCAATAATTATTCTCTTTCATCAATACTTTTATGTTGATAAACTTTCTTGAATTGTTTATATTGATATTTAAATATCATAAATTAATTTGATAGATTTTGAATTAATAAAACGATTTAATTGATATTTGTTATTTGAATATGTTTTATAAGTTTCATTTAAAAACAAAGATTCAAGCAGAATTTATTAAAGTTTATTAACAATAAAACATTGTTTTTATAGTAGTTTCATTCATAATTCGTATATAATTTTTTGTTTTACATAATCTAATACATTTTTTGAACAATGTCAAATATTTGTACTGATAAGATGCTATTGAAATACATTTGTTCTTTGTACGTTAGACATCGTCCTGTTAACGTTTCTGACCAAGTTTTGATTCTGAATTGTAAAATTTAAAAATAGAAGAGAAAGAGCTAAGTTTGTTATATAATCAATATGATTAAAAGAGGAATCTTCTGTTACGATTAAACTTGAAAAATATCTGCTCTGTAGCCATTTTGGATAGATTATTCATTATAAAATTGCATCTTACTGTGAATCTGAATTTACAATCTTTATTGTTACAAAAAAATATAACATATGGTAGTCAAATAATAAAGAAAAGAAGTAATAAAAGAGAAACAAATTTAGTTTCAGTGTATTTATATTTTGTTAAGCTTTTAGGTTTTGGTACTATGATGATAATTGTAATATATGTTTGTATTTTAGCAAGCTTAAAAGAGTAATCAGATTGAACTTTGACAAAATATTAGTTTTATCGTCAGAAATGGTATTATTATCGTTTCGATTATCATTTCATACAGAAAAAATAGTTAGTAGTCAGCCTGAAATTATTTTTCGCATCATTCGTACATACGAATACTTTTTTTAATCGATTGAATGAGAGTTTGCTACATTTCATTATATCAGCCATCCCTCACACCCTTAATTATCCTTATCCTTTATATAAGAATTTATTACTCTCTTGCTTTGTATTCGTTTGTATATTTTTGGCCTTACTTTTATCTTAGATTAGACTCTTTTATAATTCATTTACGTTACCAAATGAGAGACATTCAATAATTATTCTACTGTTGAATACAATTTTCGATAGTTAATTTCAAAGACAATTATGATAAATACAAGTGAACAAGAGGAAAAATCTAAAGCATCTATTCAGAACCTAGTTCTACTCGATTACAACGAAAAAATGATCATGGTTATCGCGGTGAAATGGTTATACAATCTTTCAGTAGGTTCACGATCATTTCTCTTGTATTATATTATACGATATTCATCAAATGATGCTCAGTTTTATATTATTTTCAAATAAATTTTATCTTGAGGGAAGATTTTTTTAAGAAGGAAATTAAATATTATAAAGTATTGTCCGAGGAAAGTGTAGGTCGTCTATGGAATTTCTGTGACTGACATATGGGATGAAGATTATGTGACATTACCTGTAACTCTGTCTGTCTTTGCGTGAAATTTCACATCCTGCTTACAATGAAAGTCTTGTTAAGATGGAAAGCATTGTCACCATACGAGATTTACCTATTAACCAATCGTATGTTTTTCTTTGATATTCATTTTATGAATTTGTGCCAAGAAAAGGCAATATGAATGATTTTCTCTCATTGGATTTTGATGAGAAATATTAATTTCTAGCACGAAAATTTTATCAAAAGCATCAATTTATTATCAATGTATTCAACAATCTAAATAATAACTCACTAGAAAATAATTCAATTTTATTTCTTTTTTGTGGGTTTTTTCTTTTATTTCAAATTTTTATAGTAAAAAAAACTGAACATCATATTATATACAAATAGGTCCTGTATATTGATTTGTATTTTTCAAGATAGTTATTTTTATTAACATACTTCTGTCCAATCAAGAAAAAATATAGATAACACGGAATCCTTGCATCTAAGAAAGATGATCTCAGGGGAAAAGATTGACTGTTTTTTACGAAATATATAAATGAATTCTAAAAATTTCAAAGTCTAATAAACAGAAGGATTTCTGTTAAACAATTTTTATTCTTTAAATTTATGTAAAAGTTAAACAAATATTATCTATTGCAAATTGTGTATCATTTTTAATTACATGTATATTTTTTGTACCACCTGATGTTGAAAATATAATTGTATCTAAATTTGTATATCCATCAAATGTTATATAGGATGCAGTAAATACTTGAAGAGTAAAAGTATTATTTGCAATAGTTTTATTAGTATTATATCCAACTATTGTTAACTGTAAATCATCATACCATGCTGAAGTAGCTACAGCAGAATATAAAGTAAAAAGATTATTGTTAATACTTGCCATTATTATTGGATTACCATTATCATTATACATTCCGTTTCGACCACTGATTGTACCTGTATAATATCCACTTGTATTTGTATCTTTTTTATAAGAAAATGCATTTGACCATTTTATATTGTTATAACCGTTAGGAATTTTTTTCTTATGTGTTAGATCATCAAATGTTATAGCAGTATCACCATTTGTACAGACTAAATATCATACAAAATAATATTATTGAAAGATTCTTTTCTCAAATATTGTTGAATAATCATTATACTGAAAATTAAAGGTCTATATCTATTATTAATGTATAGTACTTATTTTTGAAAATTGTGGAAACAAAAATTAATCGTACTCTCAGAATGCATCAGTAGTATTTGAGGAAGAGCAAGTATAACATAGATAAGTTCTAGAAAAAACGATCAGTTTTTAAAATCACTTCATAAAACAGATTTATTTTCATATAAAGAGTTTAAAAATTTATTGTGAAGTGTACAGTTTGACCTAATTGTATTGTTAAGATGCACTTGTTAGAAAACATTGATTTCTTAAAATCGACATGAAACATATCTGTGTAAAGTTTGTTTTAATATTGTGAACAGAGCACTCATTCAAACATCGTTATTTCTATGGTATTCTTTTACTTTCATAGAGTGGATTTTTCAATGTGTCATTAGGATTAAAGTCTGTCCAAGAATTTATACTTGTAAGCCTCTTATATAATAATGATTCAATTTTAACTTGACATAAACATACGTACTGCATGAGGTTTTAGCCAAAATAAATTTTTGAACTCTATGATTACTGGAATCTGTCACTAGTATGTTTCCATTTGAGTCGAAAGCCATTGTCTGTGGATAATGTAAATGACTTGCTGATACTCCATCATCTCCTAGACATCCAACTATACATTGAAATTCATTTTCTATCGATCGAATAATTCGATGATTATGGCTATCAACTATGTATAGATTTCTATCAGCATCAAGAACGATACATGTCGGTCTATTTAGTATGAAAATTACTGTAGCACCAAAGCCTGCCACGGTGATTCCATTCAATTGATCAGGCACAAAGCGTTGTATTCGGTTATTGTGACTATCAGCTACATATAGATTAAGATTATTATCGACGAATATTCCATGGGGATGATCAAGCATGTTAGCCACTGGTCCAGGACAACCTGTGCCAGCTTTAACCATTGTAATGTTTGTATTATTTTCAACTTCGATTTTAAAAACACGGTGTTTATCCGCTGACGAGCAATAGAGACTATTGTATATATCAACGAAAAGTCCTGTGCATTCACTATTGATATTTATTACAGTCTCACTATTGGATGCATTCAATGACCATTTATCAATGTCACCATTAAAATATCTATTATCAATATAAATATCGTTATGAACTGTGACAAAGAGACTCGATGAATTGATCACGTTTGCAAAAATAGTTTTGTTCAGAGATGACGATTCATTATACCATACAAGAATATGACCATTGTTACGATTAACTATGTAAATGGCATTCCATTGATTAATAAAAATGCCAACAGGATATTGACCAATCAAACTTTCGTTGACAAATGTTGTAGCATTAGGTTGCCATCGTGCACATGGACTAAGTTTTGGTTGATTCAATGAACAACCTACTAATTAGAAGAGAGATCCTCTTTAGAAATGTACAAATTTTCAACAATTCAAATAATCTTCAGAGATTTTATTACGGAAGTTTTTAATATCTAATTACATCATAAGATAATTATTGAAAGCTTCATAAGTTTACGTGCATTTGTATAATTTTGCGCAAGATTTTTTTCATTTATGAACAGAATCTGACAAAAAGAAGTCTTCCAAAGTCTTTCTCTAATCATATACAATATACATTGAAAAATCTGAGATCATAAATGATAAGAACAAGATGACCTAGCCATTTAGAAAGATGGGTTTTGATATGTAGTATTATTTCTACGGAAGATATGATAGTATATCTTGAATAGATGTTTTTTCGACTGATGTTTGACTCGAATAAAATATTATTTTTCTTTAATTCTTTACCTTAAGATTGCTTAATGATATGTATTTTGACAATTAATATTAAAAAGAAAAAATAAAAGAAATCTAACTGGTTTAAACATATGTGTGTTGATAGACGTGCTAATTTTATTTCTCTATTCTATTATAATAGACTTTTACGTTAAGATCAATGCTATATTAATGTTGATATATAGTTTGATAAGATAAATATATTACAATGCGATCGAAATATAGGAAAATATTTTACCCGAAGAAATGTCATTGATCGAAATGATAATAATTAGCCAAATTGTAGAAACCATAATAGTCTGAAAAAATTTCTTTTGTATTGAATTCCTTATCGATATTTTTATTTTACTTTTCTATTTTTCTCTTTTTTTCTCTATTATCTTTTTAAAGATCATTTTGGAAATTTGAGCAATAGATTTTACTTTATCATTGAAGAAATATTAAAATATTGTCACGAACATTTTCCTGAGTTTCAGGAAATTTTTATAAATTATTTTATCATGTTCTCTATAGTCATTGACAATGAACTCCAATTTATGATAAATAAATTATCTATTTAGTTGCAAAAAGTGTATTTGCATTATGATAATCATAAAATTGTCATATTCTGTTTCTCTAATATTTTATCTATATAAATATTTATTTTGTTTTGTATGAAGTATAAACGAGAGGAATATACTAGTAAAATAGGATGAAAAATCCGATATTTGAATTTATAGAGAGTTTAGTTTCGCGTTCAACACTAGCAAGATATATTCGAATTCATCGGTATCTTTTCTTACATCGTAATTCAATAAATTCTTAGTGATAAATAGATAAATTTTTTTTTCATATTAAAGTTTATTTCTTTGTTGAGTACTCAGTTTCCACCGGTAATAACTTGATAAATAGATTTATTTTAAATCTTATTTTTACTGCATCTTTTTCGATAAAGTGAGCAGAAAATCTTCAAATATATTCGTTGATATTGAGCGGTTAAAGAAAGAAATTCTCACTGATACTTTATGAATCTTGATTTTCAAAAACGATTTATCATCTGAATCAAATAATATTTCAATCTATAAACAGATAGTTATTGATACAATATGAAAAGGTTATTTAATTCCATTTTTTTTATATAAAACAGAATTTCTTTTCACTAATCTTTCTACAATTAGTTTAGACAATGCTGATCTATATATCATCTGGATAAAGAGTTGAATGAAATATAGATGTTAAATTATGTAAGACTTTTTCCTTTGTTCCTATCACGAAAAGTACTGCGCTAATTTTTATGAAGCTAGAAAAATTTTCAACACTATAAGAATCATTCACCTTATATTTACGTTAGACTATCGATTGAAAAAATCTTGTCTTTTCTCATTTATCAATATGGACGTTGATACTATTGGAACTGCGTTAGTTTTATTAATATTTTTTTATCAATATGTGACATCAAATAATGATTGCATTGCGATTCATTTACAGAAGCTTAAAAAAATATTTTCATTTTTATGTAAAATATCTAAAATAGATCTAGTGAACCACCTGAGTTGATTCATCATATTAAATGGATTCATAAGATATGAGAGCTAGAAATTCAGATAAGTGTAGAAAACAATAATTTTGCTATAGTTTTAATTAATAAACTTGTATTTTCATTCAATAAAACTGAAGGAATGATAATGTCCTAAATAGGAAGATAAATACTCTAATATAAATACTTTGCTTTTAGAATCTATGATATTCATGGTTGATCTATTTTGCATGTGTTTTGCATAAATAAAATAAAAAATGTCGTTCTAAAAATCATGATGACATAGATAGAGAATTTTATTATTGTCTCCATAGATAGACAAATATGACAAAGCTTTAATTTTCTGTACTGATATAAGTTTCACTTATTCAACATACAGCAGATTCGAACGTGACTAAATCTTAGAACAGTAATTCAGGTGAGATTGAGTCTAATTGTGTCCGCTTAAGGTTAGGCCCAAGTCTATACGCTCCACTGCCTATGGTTATATTAGTGAAAGCTTCTATCATCAAACTAATAAGATTAAAATATTAGCGACTCTTGTCTTGTTTAAACAGAGATATTCGAATCTTAGAATATTTACAATGTATATAGATTGCTTACAATTCAATATTTTAACAGTTTTATTTTCTTTTTTTCAAAATGAAATATATTTTTTTCTTATAGAACTTAATGAGTTCTATTCAACCATAATATAAAAATAAAATAAAAACTCTGTTATTCAAATATTGCATTGTAAGCAAACATAAACAATAAAGAAAATGTCTTGTTATTTTATTTATTAAAAATTTTCTGTAAATATTTATTCAAATAAAATAGAAAATACAAAATTTCACATCTTTGTTTCTGAACGGCTTCGCTAAAAAGAGTTTTCCTTTAGAGACTTATTTATGTTTTAAGATTTTGATTACATAATTTTTTCAATTGATTAACAAGTTTATGCATATCATTAGTGTTAGTATTAACACATTTTGGTATCTTGTGTTCAATCTTGGTAATAAAAATATTAAACCAATGGTGCACCTCATATAAAGTCGAGCAATTCAACATTAATTTACAAGCGAGACCTTTGCGTATTTTTACAACTGATGTAAATACTGATGGATTATTATATAATTCAGCGAGAGTAGCCATGGCCATGACTTGTGGAATTGCACAAAACTTAAATACTTCAGGATGTTTAAGACGACCAAGATAGTCAATTACATCAGGCACATGAACAAGTGAATCCATCACCATATGATTTAAACATTTAATACTTCGTTCTCCATTAGGATTCGTCATAAATTCAGAAAGTTTATCTGCATAATTCTGCCATATTTCTTTTGGCCACCATGTTCGACCTGCTTGAAGATCTTCGAGATAATCTCGAATTATATTTGTTTTCTGTAAAAAGAGTCCCATACCGTTGCTGAGATGCTCACAATGACATAGATCTCTATCTTCTAATTCACTCTGAGCAAAGAGAGCTGATAAACCATAGCCAACAAGACCCGCAACGTAATGGCAGTACAGATTGTAGCGACTTATCGTGTCTATTGAGTCATTTTTATTCACATAATCAGCCATTCCAGCTCCCATTCTTTCCGTTATGTTTGAAATAATAGATTGATATTTACCATCAAGTAATTTAAACACGTTAATAACTTTTCCAAAATTCTCCAATAATATTTGATAATCTTTTGTATCACCTATATTACTGATTGACCAATTATCAATTAACAAATTCTTGTGAAAATTTCGTAATAATATGATCTTCCGATCATTAGGATATTTTATATCGTCTTCAATACTATCAAGAGCACGAAGAACAAGATAAAATATACATACTGAATCTTTTATTGATTGAGGTAGTTGTTGTATAACAACTGCAAATGAACGACTAACTTTGTTTAACGTTGCATAACAATAATCTAGATCGTTCAGTGTGTAAGCAGGTTCATTTAACGTATTTTTCGGCACTTTTTTAATATATTCACCGAATTTAATTTTAAAAATTGCAATAATTTCACTGGGGTAGAGAAGTGAAGCTGCTAAATCCTTTAATACATGAGGAATATGTAACCAGTTTCGTACTAAAATTCTTATTGCATTCAGTTTTATTGATTTGGTATCATGATTACACTTAATATTAGACATTGCTGAACAGTAAAAGTAAGAGAAAATGTATAAAGTAATATAAATTAAACTACCAATGGTACCAAACATTGTTAAAAAATACATAATAAAAGAAAAGTAAGAATTTTTATTTTCCATCTACCTTCTGTAAAATAATAATTTGTACTATGCAGTTACCAACACTCATTGATATAGGTAAAAACAGTCGTATCATGACAAAGAACAGATAAAATATAAGAAGGCTGCTCAGGAACGAAACAAAAAACAAATATCGTACGATGTTTGATGATAATCGTTCGATGTCAGGCGATGATCATCATTCTGCATTTGGTTGGTCCTATTATAATGAGAGTGTTGCGTGAAATATTCTTGCAATTACGCTCTTTAAATGCTTGTTATTGTTATCTATCATATAAAATTCTTTTAGTGCATTGATAAAAAGATGAAAGATTCTTACTAAAATTGTAGATTGAACACACAGTTATCTTTTTATCTCTTTCTCTCTGTGTTGTTAATACATACTTTTTAACGGACGTTAATATATTGTCATGATCATACGAACTAAATGATTTCATATACAAATAATCTTTATTCGTTTTCTGTTATGCGTTATTGAAAAAATGATAACTTTTTATTTAGTTCGATTAGGAGTGAAGTGGAAAACAAGAGAATTGAGAAAAATTCTACGTAGGCATGCACAAAACTAAAACCCTTTGAGAGTTTGATGCTAATACTAATAGAATAAGTTAAACATCAGTTTTTAGCGACTCTCTGGTAGTCATATCGGTAACTTGTTGAAGGTTAACTGCAGGTTCTATGTGCACCTATTCAGAGACTACTTAGAGATAATATCTATAGCTCTTTGGAGACTATTTTTTGTTGGTATCTATAACTTGTCAAAATCCATATAGGAGTGATATGTGTAATTCTTCCAGGGCTATTTCAAAGTTGTATATTGAAATTTTCAAAAGAAAAAACAATTTTTGTGTGATCTTCTCTAGAACAATATATAGAACAGAAAAGTTTAAGACTTTCAAACTTTTCAGATTACAAAATCAGGTTCTTGAATCTTCATCCTCAAAAAGAGCATTCTTTAATCATTGAGAGTCAAAATCAAAAATAGGCTGCCCTTGTTGATTCTTCTCCAAAAGATCTCTGGAGAGTCCCTATAGATTTCCTATGAAATTGCTAGAGATTTTCCAGTTTACAGAGCGTAAAGACAGAATGAAAAACTATCTGGGGAATCTCCATATAGAAACTCTACAAGGAGTTTTCTTTTTCTAATTTAATTCTATTAACTGCATAAACGTTTCGAATAAATACTAATATAACATATTTTTAAATACAGTCATATGCTTAGCTGTAGAAACGCTTGGCTGGTACAAAAAGAAGAAAGAATCTGAAGTAAAAGTATTAGATATTTTTGTTTCAAACTAGAAAGTAAAATCAAAACGCATTTATTTTCGAAGACAATATCTGTACATACTGTGAATTAAGAGAGGGTCCATGAGACTATCGAACATCGCCATACTCTCGAAAATTTTGACCTATATTTTTTATTATTGAAAACGATAGGTCATGGCTTGAAACTAAAAACTACCAAGTTTCAGCTTAATCTGTCAGTTCCTTCAGGAGTTATGAAGATTACATTTATCACACGTTAATTGACTTTTGACGAATATCATATTTTCACTATCTGCAAAGTATCAGCAACTTTTTTTGAAAAATAGTATACTCCAGAGATATGGTTTATACATCAGATTGTAGAGTAGGTGTGTTATAGTTACTTTACTTTTGAAAAAAGTAACTAAGTAAAGTAACTATTTTAGTTACCTAGTTACTAGTAAAGTAACGGTAAAGTAACACCCCTAATTCACAATATTATGTAGACACTTTTATATTTAGTAGTCAGAATTATGTTTCCGGTTTCTAAAAACAGACAAATAGACAGTTTTGTAGAACGCATCTCACTCTACAATTTGATGTATAAACTATATCTCTTGAGTGGACTATTTTTTGAAAAAAGTTGCTGATACTTTGCAGATAGTGAAAATATGGTATTCGTCAAAAGTCGATTAAACTGTGATAAATATAATCTTCATAACTCCTGAAGGAACTGACAGATTAAGCTGAAACTTGGTAGTTTTTAGTTTCAAGCCATGGCCTATCGTTTTCAATAATAAAAACTATAAGTCAAAATTTTCGAGAGTATGGCGATGTTCGATGGTCTCGTGGACCATCTGTTAATAATGAAAATGTTTTTTTTTATTTTGTAGTAAATAACGTCTTCATATTCTATAAAATAAATTTGAAAGAAGTTTTTTCGAAACCTTTTCTCTAGATTTATGCTTTAAACTAAAGTAAAGATTGCAACAATTACTTTTTGAATTAAATTTACAATCCTCCAAAAACATTTATAAACTCCATTGAATTCAGTTTATAGATCCTAACAAATAACTATCAGTTCAATTAAATCTAATCTATTTACTATGATTTATTTTTCAAATTAGTTCAGATCAATATTCATTAGAAAAATTTTTTAAATTTCTTAATTACTATGATACTGCTCAAATATTTAAATAATAATCATCTGAAGATTATTTTGTAAAAGGTATCATCAAATTATAATAAATTCTAAAATATTTTTGTATTCTTCAGCATTATCTCTAATTTTTATGTTTCAATTGAGTTGATGGAAAGAGAAAAGTATCGTTTGAAGTGTTGTAAAGCATGGACTTTTCATCTGATTGGCTCGTTACTTCTATATGAATTGAGCCTATTGTCTTTGATTCACATGTTTGGTTCACTTCAGTCGACCAAGAGTTAATGTAGCTTATCTCAACCGTAAATTTCTCAGATACTTGTAGAACTAGCGCCATCTGGAACACATTTTTCTTCATTCGTCGCATACTATATATCGCTGGAAAATGATTCGAATTTATTCAAACCCAAAAGAAACAAAAGATTTATATTTTGTAAATTTTGCATTGTATAATTTTTGTTTTATTCTACTAAAACTTGTTTTTGATTCGTTATTCGATGAGCTACAAAACCATTGAATCAAATAGTATGTTTTTGAACAAAGAAAAACGACATGTTGTTTTTCTTTGTTGTAACTGAATATATATCACAAGCACAATCTATCTTGCAAGATAGATTGTGCTTGTGATATATATTCAGTTACATTTTAACTATTGATTGTAATCAATTGCAATTATTCTTTCAGAGATTTATGGCAAGTAATACGGTATCAGATCAACAATTGGTGAATACATTGCTATCTGAATTGTGTGAAAACAAGTTAATAGAATATGGAATCACGATTCCCCGTACATAAGCATAATTTTATGGTGAAATGCGACAATGTGAATAAAATTAGTTAAGTTGATTTATCCAACTCGGTGGTATTTCAAGCTGGATTATCACTTATCGAAGTACTCTTACAACATGATGAGATGAACTATCGTCTAAAAGATCATTTCTACCCAGCAAACCACAAAATTTTTTATGAAGAAAAAGTAAGTTACAATTAGTAACAGACATCGAAATTCGATCGAAATGTCTAATAATATTGATTCCAAATTCTGAGATAGTAGTTAGAATAGTGGAGTCATTTTGAATAATTATATACATTCACATCAGCTATCAAGCACGATAATGAAGTTTACTAAGTTTTATTATCTATTTTTTTCAGGTATTGAATGATGATGAAAAACGCGAGCTCAAATCCTATATTCTCGATAAGACAAACTGGCCTATAATCAACTTGACAGAAAATACTGTATTAAAAAAAAATTGTCAATGCAAAAGATGGAAGAAACGGTGTCTATGGTTTATTTGAAACACCAGGTGACCTTCGTATTAATTTACAGGTATATCATTTTCTCGAACTTTTCATTTACTGTTGCTCTGTTTTATGATAGTCGATTACAGAAGCCTTCAAAAATCGGGAGCCAGTAGAATTTCTTCAACAATGTTATGCTTTCATGATTGCCATGAAACCCTTACATGAATTTGGTCATCATACATATTTTAGTGTGGGAAGGAATTATTTGTATAGGAAATATGGAATACTATTAGATGAATCAACAGCAACACCACGAGGTAATATCAGAATATAATCGATGCCTTGTTCTATAATTGATATGTCGTTCTGTTCATTTTAGGATTATTTCGTGGTAAGAGTGGTAACCATTTGGAATACCGAATTCTGGGTCTTCTTTTATCACATTATGGTTCCGCCTCCATCTGTATGAATGTGAGTAATGGATTGGGATCATTACCAAATTTTCCGATGAGATTTGTTTTTTTTTAGATTAAAGGTATCACTGGTATGCATAAAGATGATTCACACATGTGTTTACTCAGTGATTCATTTATTACAAAAATGTTCAGTTCCAAAACATACGACAGAAGTGGTATGGTTTTACTTTTTTTTTGATTCCTTTATGTCTAGTCTTGTTGATGGATGATAAACTCGATCCAGATTGGCTGCACTATACAGAAGAAGAATATGATCTCCTTCAACCATACCAGAATGGAAAACGAGCTGATGATGTACGTTTATTCTCTACGTACGACGATGATGGAACAGTTGTTAAAGAGTTGAGATTTGACGAAAATGTTGATGAGCAAGAAGTTTCTCTTTTTGTCGCTATGTCAGATAAACATGTTTGTTAAGCGCTTTTTTATGATTATGTGTGTCACGTATTGAAAAGAATATATAAATGAAAAGTTTATTAGACAACCAAAAAATATATATTACGTAACATACAATATATTATAATGTAATATAGAAAAGGTCAATGTCAAGTATAACGTTTTATTGACCTTGATTAACAATAACGAATATATGAGTTGAGATAAAGAAATCAAAGAACGATAGAAAACAATACATACATGTATACCTTATTGGCATGCTGCTAAGTAGAATGAAAGAAATAAGGAATCAACGGAAACGAAAAGAAAGAAAACTAAAAACAACAATAATAAATGTCACTACACTACAATGTGAAGTACATAAAGTGATTAAATATAAACTAATTAAACTGTTTTAATCGATTTCAATGGGCATGTACTCATACAATTCTAAGAGTTTATTAAAATTAATTATCGACTTCGCTGGAATTGAGATTATGTTCATGAAGTTGATTATCTTGATTAATAATTGAGTTTGAATTATTATCGATTTGATTGGATGTATTAATTGGATTTTGCTGATTATTAAATGCATGATTTCTTTCATTATCAATTGGTTGTTGAATAAAAGTATTATAATTTGTTTTTCGATGTTTGAAAACTCGTGAAACAATTAATGGACTATTTTCCATTCTACTACTCTGTTCTAAATCTCGATATCTTGTTGCAGAATAGAAAAGGACCACTAAACCAGTCATAATGGCATAAAATATAGAAAACATAATAAAAGTTTCATATTGAATTCGTTCGAGAAGTATTGAAACAAGAAATGAAATAGCACAATTCGCTGCCCAACTACCAGCTGTTGTTAATGATGATGCTTTTGCTCGCATCGTTAATGGATAAATTTTTGTACAATATATTCATGGAACAGGTCCCCAACTAAATGCAAAACCTCCAACAAATATATAAATAAAGATTATAATTGTCCATGATACTGAATGTTTTTCTAAAATATAAGTAACAAAACCTGTTCGAGGATCAATTTCTTTATGCACACAACTAACGATAAGAACGGCTACAATAAACATTGATATAGACATAATTATAGCACCAGTTATAAGTAAAACTCTTCGTCCTAATTTATCAATGTAAATTTTGTTGGAATAGTAGCAATAACATTGACACATCCATTAATTCCTGTTACTAAGAGTGAAAATGATTCGGCACTATTAGGGAAAATTTGTTTGAAAATGATTGGTGCATAATACATTGTAGAATTAATACCAGTTAATTGTTGAAATACTTGAATTTCAATACCCAAAAGAAATGGACGAAGAAGTGGAACATGAAAAAGTTGACGATAGGATGCGATTTCATTTTCACGAAAATCTCTAAGTTCATCTTGCATTCGCTTTATTTCATCTTCTATTTCAGTAGGTGGGCGAATCATCTAAAAAA
Organism: Macrotrachela quadricornifera; assembly: GCA_022393335.1. NCBI lineage: Eukaryota > Metazoa > Rotifera > Eurotatoria > Philodinida > Philodinidae > Macrotrachela > Macrotrachela quadricornifera. The sequence continues at coordinate 1,016,934 of JAJEKB010020949.1, forward strand.
CGTTTCTTGCTTCATCCATTATCCATTTCAAAATAGAATGTACTCCACTGTTTTTGCATAACTCGAGAACGTATGCAGCTAGAAACCTACAGTTTTTATTGATCAAAAGAGGAGACGAGGGCACGTCTTTTTCTCTTATATTATATAAGACGAAATTCTTTTAAAACTAATTATCTTTGAGAAACATGCAAAAGAATGCAAGAAAGTAACCTGTCATCTCGATGAAATTTTGATTTTGACCGTTGATTTAGATAGAGGAACTTGGGATCTATAGTTCAAGATAGAATGCAAAGGGTTCTCTTTCTGTATTCTAACGTTGAGCAAATGCAATCATGTATTTACATACGCAAAAAATAGAGAATTTTAATGATCTTTTACTAAGTTTTTGCATTTTTTGTTATAATAGCTGGACATTTCGATGAAAATGCAAGAAAAAGTAGGAAAGTGTATTGTATCTTGAACTATAGATCTCAAGTTCCTCAATCTAAACCAACGGTCAAAATCAAAATTTCATCGAGATGACAGGTTACTTTCTTGCATTCTTTTGCATGTTTCTCAAAGATAATTAGTTTTAAAAGAATTTCGTCTTATATAATATAAGAGAAAAAGACGTGCCCTCGTCTCCTCTTTTGATCAATAAAAACTGTAGGTTTCTAGCTGCTTACGTTCTCGAGTTATTCAAAAAACAGTGGAGCACATTCTATTTTGAAATGAATAATAATTAAAAAAATATATTATCTTCAATAATTGAATCAATTTTTTCTGGGTGAGAATTTTTTTGATCACCGAATTGTTTAAGTACATATTAAAGAGCTTTATTTTATAGAACATAATGTACAAGAAAAACTCATATGATAAGCAAATTTAACGAACAGTTTTTCTACAATCTTAATGATATCTATTTGTAACTTAAGGCTGTGCTAAGTTTCTTACGATCTCCTTTTGTTTTCCGTTTCCCTAATGGTTGAATACGTGTTTGATCGCTAACTTGATATAAATTAAATTTAATCACCAAACCAACAGAATGTTTACATGAATATTCTTTTAACCCAACTGGATAGGTGCATGATTCTAATGGCGCGACTATCCAACATGACTGTAGTTAGATAAAAATATCATCAGCCGTAGACCATTGACCATTGAAGTAGATACTTAACCAGTGGGAGGGTGCTGTTTTGTTATTAGATGATGGAACCACGTAGAAATTGCCATACCAATGATGAATATTGTTATAATCAATATTTACGGCTCATTTATATGTTACTGGCTCACAGTTCGACGTGATGGATGTATGAGAGGCAAATGGAATACTTTCACAGTATTCAGACCAATCTTTCAGCATCGATTCAATCTTTGGACGGATTGTCCTCAATTTCTGTTATATGTTCTATTTTCTTCTTTGTCTATTCTCTGCGAGAGAAATTTCCATAGTTGGTAAATTTGGGTGATCAAAAATATCTTTTCTCGGTGATCACTTGTATCTAAAAAAATCGGTGATCATTAGTACCTTTTTTTTTCTACTTTTGACGTTTTAAATTTTGAGGTTATCAAAAGCATCTTTTTTCGGTGATCAAAAGGATATTTTTTCATTTTTTCTCGTATTCACGGAAAAATCTCTTTTAATCATATTTAAGATCATTTTTTTTACATGGACATCGAAAGCGAGCAATAAATACACGTGAATATATTCTAAGACTACGAGAATAGAAGCAACAGTATTGAGAAGTACATCGAACAAATTATGTAAATAATAAACATTTTTTATAAAGATACGAAAGTATTAATTTAGTTCTACTATATAATGTTTAAAACATCATTTATTACGTAAAATATGTATTTCAACGAAAGTATCTATTGGGTTATATGATGTATGTGAGACAAAATTGGCGATACGGCTATGTGATATGTTTTATTCAAGAGTATAATAACAGATATATTTTTCACTTCATTGATTTATCTGCTTGTGGTAGACAGTAACGATCAACAAATGAAACAAATAAAAGGAAAGAATGAAAAGGTACAGTTTCTATTTAGTGGTAATGAGAGAATGAAAAAGCGTTAAATGAGTATCGTTTAATATAATCTGTAATCCTTGATATAAAAAATGCAAGATAAATCAAGCATAAAATATAGTATTACAAAAAAAGGTATCACAAGCCGTTATAGGCTACTCGTTAGTTATAAAAGCAATGTAGGAAGAATGTATTTTAATGATATGATTGTTGTTAGTTGTTCAATCATCCATCATTATAAATAATTTTGAAAATAGCATTCACATATGTACATTGCAATATATATATGAATTTATTTTTCATTATATTGAAATTCAATATTCACTCAAAATGACGGTAAGTCAACTTAATTCACGTGTAACGTTGATAAATTCATGATTTTATTACCTTTTTAAATCAAACAATCGAGAAAAAAATCCATCAAAGATTCTTGTACATTCATACAAGGCCGTATGAAAAATCGTCATCAAAGCGATCTTACACGAAGATTCATGCTAATCTGTATATAAAAGTCAACAAGAGGATCTTATTTGATCATATAAGATCGTATTTCTTAATCTTTTTACAATAATCTATATAGTTTAGGGTTCTATCCTTTATAAATCAGAGCTAGAACGAAAGTATTAGTACTTGTACTTGAAAGAAAGGACTTGACACTTGTGCTTATACTTTCAGAGAAGTATTTGGTACTCAGACTTGTACTTCAAGATGAGTATTTTTGTACTTAAGCTTCAATTACAAAACAATGTCCTTGTTTGCATAGGTTCTCAAGAGCTCTCATATAGTAGACCTATAGATCCTCAAGGTCTATCCTATAGAGGTATTCATGGATTCTCAAGAGTTAACCTATGCGGTTACCCGAAGATTCTCGACATCTTTTCTACGGTGATACTCATAGATCCTCAAGCACTATCTTATGGTGTTACCCATAGATCCTTAACGGCTATCGTATAAAGGTATCTATAGATCCCGAAGGTCTGCCCTGTAGAGGTATTCATAGGTTCTAAAGATCTATCCCATGATGATACACATAGACCCTTATGGTCTATAATATGGGTTATCTGTAGATCCCCAAAAGCTATAATATTGAGGTACCCATAGGTTCTCAAAGCCTATAAATGATTGAAGTAGAATTTAACATAACTCGATATACGTATAAGAGTATAGATAAAAGTATTTGTACTTTTATTTCGAGAGAAATACTTTCGTAATTAGATTTTAAATGAAAGTATTTGTATTCTAAGTTAATAAAACTAATCACATTCAAAGCATGACAATGTCATGCTCAGACTACCAAATTTAAAATATGAAATGTCCTTGATGTGTATTGATGAAGATATTTAGTTTTTTAAGTATTTAGAATATAGGTGTAAATACTAAAGAATTATTCGCATTAGGTTTTTTTTTCTAATATAGTAGACAGATTTTTTCCGATAATAAATATTCAAAATGTTGCTTAAACATTTTACAGCATTAATACCATATTTACGATGATGTTATATTAAAGTTAGGTACTATATTAGTGGGAATTATTTATCAACTTCTCACTTAACTAGTAGGTAGTAGTAATAAAAGTGATTTTTGAATGAAGTACAAATTATAAATGCTCGTACTTTATATTTAATGATTGTAACCTGTAGCACGACTAGGAAGTAATGGTATTAGCACACTAAAATTACGGATATCTTCCATGTGAGGCGTTTCTCAAGCAGAGAACCTATTAATTAGAACTATGATAATACCTAATTTTGACAGATTATTCTCTCCAATAGTATTAATGTTGTAAACATTTGAGCAGAATCTTGAATATTCATTATGAGAAAAATCAGTTTGCTATATTTATAAAAAAGTTCAATTTAAATGATTTTCTTGTATTTATATCTATATTCTAAATATTTTAAAAATTAATTATCTCAATTAGACTGCCCAAGAGTATCTCATACTGTAAGTTTGATAGTTTCAAGACGAAAGTGTTATTTTGATTCGAACATGATCATTCTTACTAACTTACAATACGAATACCATCATTGTAATATATACTAAACAAACCATTTATTAACATTTCATGTCGAAATTTTATCGATGAATTAAAAACCCATGGTCAAAATAGTTAAGTTCCTCGTATACCTTTTATTATAGTTATGGCACTACTCTGTTATTATTGCTAGTCGAAATACACATAAATTTGAAAACAGTAGAAGATGTAAAATAATTTTATGAATCTATTCATCATTCAGGGGTAGCATGGATGGAATTATTAAAAGCACCTAGATTTTGATAATTAAATAAATACATATAGAACAGCAGAAAAGAGAATCTTCTTTTGTATCAATCAATGTAGAAGACAAAAAAAACATGAAGTTGAGTTTTTTCTAACTCCTATCAACATAAAATATGTACCATAATTGGTTATGTTATTTATGTGAGTGGGATGAGTCCTGCATAAAATTCATTTGACTTCTACAATGTATTGTACAAATGTCTAATGTCAGTTGCGATGAAATAAATTCCACTCGTTTTTTTTTTATTATATGAACTTTATTCTTCATCTTGTTCACGGAAAGATTATTATTACGATCGAATTTATATTCGTTTAGCAAGAAAAATTATTCGAGAATAATGAGTTTTTGTTAAGTAGTTATTAGTCACTATGATTATTCCCTGAGAAATAGTCTAGACATTAAAATACAGAATAAAAGACAAAGCTAACCTTGAAAAATATATTCTTTGAAATGAATTTTTTATACAAAATATTCTAGATAATATTGAATTCATTGACTGAAAAAAAAACAATTTAGCCTTTCGCTTTAATTTTTACTTCAGACTAAATCTGTTTGCAACACGAATATCAAAATAAAATGGCGTAAGTGAAAATTTTTTATTCACCGTATTGTATATATTTCTAAGAACTGAACTTATTTTCTTTAGAGTTGCTGTAACTATTTTAACTTTGGCTATACTTCTTGGTGGTCTTTTAACTCTAGCAACCATCATTGTTTTATCTTTAATACCCGTTTATCTTCCAACTCGTTCTACTCCAACACAAGCTTCTACAAAATCAGTTCGTATTGCTATAGTTGGAGCAGGTATAAGTGGTCTTAATGCTGGTTTAACATTAGTAGATTCAAATCTTTTCTCACCAAAAAATATTTTCATCTATGAAGCAAATACAAATATTGGTGGTCGTATGCATACAAGAATTTGGTCACCTGACAATCAAACATCAGAATGGTGTGGTGAATATATAGATTCTAATAATTATGAGATGCTCAATTTAACAAAACGTTTTAATATAAATTTAATTGATACTATTGAAGCAACAAATGATGCATATCATTCAACATATTATTTCTTAAAACGTTATTATAATCAAACACAAGCATGGATAGATTATAAAGTTGTTGAACCAACTATTAAAGAACAATTAGCACAAATAGGTAACATTGATTATAAAGAAAGTAATTCATATGGACGATCTTTTGATAATTTATCATTATATGACTGGATTGAAAAATATATACCTGGTGGACATCAATCATCTCTTGGACAATATGTTGATTCAGCATATCAACAAGAATTTGGATTAGATACAGAAGTATTAAATTCTTTAATGTTTTTGCTTGAAATTGATCCTGACAGTCAACCGGAAGATGGACCATTATCAATCTATGGTCTATCTGATCAACGTTATCGAATGATAGGTGGCAATGATCAATTACCGAAAAAAATTGCTCAATATATAACAGATCAAGGTGTTACAATTGAACTTAATCATAATTTAACAAAAATCACAAAACGGAATAATAAATATCGATTAACTTTTTCAAATAACGATGTACATGTATTTGATCATGTCATTTTAACACTTCCATTATCTGTATTAAGATATGTTGATTATAGTGGAGCTCAATTTGATACGTTGAAAGGACGTGTTATTAATAAAATAAAGTATGGTACAAATACAAAATTAAATTTACAATTCTCAAGACGTTTTTGGTATGATGTATCAGCAGATGGAGTTGTTTATACTGATTTACCATTTTTAAATGCATGGGAAGGATCTTTAGGTCAACCGGGAAATACTGGAATACTTGTCTTATTTACAGGTAAAAAAAGCTATATTCTATATTTTGTACCTTTTCTTTCGGAATAATATTTTACAGGTGGAACAGAAGGAACATCATTTAATCCTAGAGCAGGATTCGATGCTATATCAAACTCATCAGGAAGCGTTAGTACGAATATATATATAGCAAATTTTTTAAATAATCTTAACGAAATATGGCCAAATGCTTCGAGTTATTATACTGGTCAAGGTACTGTATCAGCACCATGGTTTGATAAATATTTTCTTGGTTCGTATCCAGCTTATACACTTGGTCAATATTCGACATTACGTGGTTATCAATCCGTAAGACAAAATAATATACATTTTGCTGGTGATTATGCATCTATTGATTATCTTGGTTTAATGGAAGGTGCAGCAACAGAAGGAAAAAGAGCTGGAAATGAAGTTATTAATGATTACAAGTCATAGAAACTCTAATGGATGATTCAAAAAATATAACCTACCAGCGGTAATCCCCGGCGTTGCTCGGGAAATCTACATACTGTAAACTTATCATATCAGAAAACGACAGGAGGCATATAGAGGACGTGCTTGAGATTTTTTATATATGATTACTGCATGTCCCGCCGTGCACACACTTACATTCATGCGTAAATCGGACAATTCAGCAAATAATGTGTGAATGTGAGTGACTTTTTTTACTGATGTCAATTGTCATATTATACGAACACCCGTTGGAAAAAGATGACATTAAGAAATGGATAATCTATCAATAGTAGCAAATACTCTAAAGTCTTTCAAAGATTGGTAAAAATTGCAATATATCATAGCCTGTATGAAATTTCATTCCATCCCTCCCCCTGACTACCCTGACTCTCTTTCAACTCTCGTCTGGACTCAAGACATTACATGAAATGATTGGTGTCACTGACTCGTACAGCGCCCAAATGCAAAAAAACCGGCAGACAGAGACAACCTTCTTCTTTATATATATAGATTATGAGCTATGAGTAAAGGAATTTTAACCCACTTGTTGCTTTCTACATTCGATGGGTATTTCTACTTTTACAGTCATCCTTCATCTTATAAATTCTATTTGTTTTCTTCGAGCATCCTGGAATCTCTTACGTTCAATGGCAAAAAATGCAGATTATTATCTACTCTTGTTCTCAAGTTACTGAGAAAACAATTACATGCACAGACTCTTTAGAAAAGGTACTTACTGTAGTAATTTAACAAAAGGGGGGAGGGGGGCAAATACTCTGTTCAGATGAAATTTTTAATTGAAAAATTATCCTATAACCTTCCTCTGAACCTAGGGAAGTATTGTGGAAAATTTGGTGACGCTAGCTTTTACCGAGACTGAGTTATAAGCGAACAGACAAACAGACAAACTTTCTTCATTATATATATAGATGAGACAAATCGATAGCGACCAATTGATCGGTCACTTGAACAAACGCATTTTATTTTTTCGTATATGTCAGGATCCGATGTACGAGTTGAAAAGTTAAGGAAAGAAGAAGAAGTAGTTCAGTAGTGGTTTTGATTCTTCAAAACCGGTTTTATTTTCAAAAAGAAAAAAGCACAGACAACTGTTCGCTACAACAGAAAAAACAACAACTAACTAGAGAAGAAACATGAGAGAGAAGAACAAAGAAAAAAACAAAGTCATCTATATATATATATATATATATATATATAAATAACATGAGTTGCCTAATTCGAATTATAATATAAATGCATCACTTATTGTATAATATCAATTCGAAAATAACTCATAGATAGGCATGGTCATATAAGTTTAGGAATTAGGAATAGATATTCTATTATATATATCTTATATATAGACATGGTCATATAAGTATAGGAATTAGGAATAGATATTCTATTATATATATCTTATATATAGACATGGTCATATAAGTTTAGGAATTAGGAATAGATATAGTTATAGTTATATCTTATATATAGACATGGTCATATAAGTATAGGAATTAGGAATAGATATTCTATTATTTATATCTCATACATAGACATGGTCATATAAGTATAGGAATTAGGGATAGATATTCTTATAGTTATATGTTATAGATAGGGGTGATCATGTTAGTTTAGGAATTTAGGAATAGATATTCTCTTTCTTGTAGAGAAGAGTCTTGCAAACATAAATTGTCTGCTTGATTTCTTGCTTGCTTGCTTATATGGCCGCACAAGGTCAAAAAAACATTATATTAATATTTTCAGTAAAACTTGACTAAAGGGTAATCGGGGTCGAGGAATTCGAAGCTGGTGTTAGTTTTTCGAAATTTGTTTTGGATCCATTTTTTCACACAAAGGATGGCGTTTTTGTGAAAAAAATTTCTTTTTTAGAAGGGTTGAGCGAAGGGTAATCGGGGTCGAGGAACTCGAATCTGGCGTCAGTTTTTCGAAATTTTTTTCGGATCAGCTTTTTTACACAAAGGACCACTTTTTTTGCAAAAATAAATTTTTATTTAAGGGTTCACCGAAGGGTAATCGGGGTCGAGGAACTCGAATCTGATGTTAGTTTGTTAAAATTTTTTTTTAGAATCAATTTTGTTACATCAAGGATCACTTCCTGCAAAAAAATTTTTTTTTATAAGGGTTGACCGAAGGGTAATCATGGTCGAAGAATCCAAATCTGATGTTAGTTTCTTGAAATTTTTTTAACGATCATTTTTTTAGACAAAGGACTACATTTTGGAAAAAAATTTTTTATAAGGATTGATCGAAGGTTAATCTGGATCAAGGAATCCGAATCTGATGTTAGTAGTTTAAAATATGTTTAAGGATCATTTTTTTACTCAGAGAACCACTTTTTTTATGAGGGTTGACCGAACGGATATCGTGGTCGTAGAATCCGAATCTGATGTTAGTTTTTTAAAATTTTTTTAAGGGTTATTTTTACACAAAAAAACACTTTTTTTAAATAGAAAATTTTTTTTATAAGGGTTGACCGAAGGGTAATCGCGGACGAGGAATTCTAATCTAATATTATTTATTAACTAATAATTAACGCATCCTTGATAAGTTATTTTTTTTTATAAGACTTGACCAACCGGTAGTCAAGTGTGTCGAGTTCGGATCTAGTATTAGTTTTGACTAATTATTTATTAACTAATTATCGCTTTTTAATATTTTTATGTAAAACTCAAGTAGAGACAATAGATGGTGGAGAATTGAATTTTCAGATTAGCTTTTCTTAGTTAGTTCTCAATTAATTGTGAACTATTTAATTATTAATGTTTCCATATGAAAGTTGCCGAAAAGTAATCAAGAGCGGGTGATGTGTATTTGATCTTACTTATAATTTAGTAATTATTGATTTAACGAAACAAATTATCTGGTGATAGTTTTAAAAACATGATGTCTACATCTGTATAAAACTTAAAACTTGAGTTCTACTTTTTAACTAGTTAATTATTAAACTATTGAATTGTTGAATAGCTGAAGCTTTTTCAACTATTCCGTTTTTCAACTATTCGGCTATTCAATTTTTCAATAACTGAACCCTTTGCGCTTGTGTGAGGGTGCCGCAGAGCACGAGAAGCGAGGACCTGTATGAGGGTGCCGCAGAGCACGAGAGGCGAGGACCTGTATGAGGGTGCCGCAGAGCACGA
>JAJEKB010020950.1:0-18189 GCA_022393335.1 Macrotrachela quadricornifera
AGCAACACCATCGACCGATGCTTCCCCTATTGAAAATGGGAACGGGTACAATCCCGGGCATAATGGCCAGGAGTACCACAATTGTAACAAACACTTGATCTACGTGTTGATGTTGTATAACTGTAAGATTTATTTTGCCAACTAGCCTTATTTCCAGTTGGTGTGTTCTGATTAGAAGTTGTACGAGGTTGTGGTTGTGATGTATTTGTATATCGAGAATTTTTTTGATTAAATTTATTATTTGATGTTCGCGTAGCAGTTGCTTGTTCTCTTGGTTGATTTTGATAATCAGTTGAATTTATAATGGTAATATCATTATCAGCTAATTCATTATTTATTTTGGTGAGTGATAATACATCTTCAATCTTCCTTGCTGATAACAAGAATGCTTCAGTTGTTTTTGGATCTTGTAATGCTACATGTGTTTTCAATGATTCTTTCACTCCAGCCATTAAATATTTCAATTTCAAAGAATCAGGCATTATGGGATCGACTTTTTTACATAATTCCATAATTTTATCGTAATATTGTGTAATGGTTTGATTAACTGTTTGTTTATACCATTTCAATTGTTCAAATGCAAATTCTTGTATCTTCGTTGATCCAAAAGCTTGTGTAATAGCTGTAATAAATGATGGCCATGTTTTAATTGATGTGGATGTTTGCATCCACCATCTATATGCATCATCTTGTAAATGTATAGAGATGTATCGTAATTTTTGATCATCATTCCAATTTGCCATTTTAAAACGTTGTTCTATTTTATCTAACCAATCATGAACATCATGTTTCGAACCAGAAAAGTATGTTGGTTTTTTAATAATTTCATCTGCCACTGTTCGTTGTAAATGTGATGTAGATGACTGATCAGGTACTGTGGTCACTAATGCTCCCGTACCCCCTATAGAACTTGTTGGTGATGATGCTGTTGATTTAAATTGCTGAAGAAATAATTTGCTGAATGTTTCAAAGTTGAAAATTGTGTCGTTGTTGTCAGCATACCACAAATAAGCATCGCCCTCTAATAATAAAGGTATAGCTTCGAATTGATCATCACGTCGCAAACCACATGCTTTAAACTGATTCATAGTTTGCAACAACCAATATTTTGCGTCACCAATACCTGAATATTTTTCAAATTTTGCATCTATAAGCTCTTCCAGCACGACCACATCAGTATTGTTCAATGTTGACGTATTAATTAATGGAACAGTTGTTCGAACTACTTTATGATGAGATGGATTTTGTTTTAATTGTTCTCGAAAGAGTATCCAATTATCTTTAATTTCATCTTTATTTTGTTCATACCATGCTTTTTGTTCTTCATTTAAAAATTGAATTGTATAAGCTATACGCTGTGATGGTGAATAATTCCAATCATCATAAACTTGATTCAATATAGTTAACCACTTATCCATGCCAATTTGTTCTTCTTCTGCCATAATTCGAACATGTCGACGTGCTGCTTCTTTTGGTGTACTTATTTGTCGTGCTTGTGTTGTAAGATCTGATTTTATCGATTTTTCTTTTGTCTTTGTGTCTTCGTTTGGATTCGATGGTGAGTCATCATTAGTCATAACTATAAATTAACCTTCGTCGTTGAATATGTAGGACAGAATCAACTCCTAATTAAGAAGGATCCCTTCTTTAAAAAATTATAATCGTTGATGAAATTAAAAGAAGAAATAATTTGCTTCTTTTAAACCGCTGTCACCACTGTTATTACCTAAATTTGTACTTAGATTAAAAAGACGATAAGTTCATTTTTGTTAGGTATAACTGACTAAGTTTATTTTACTTTTCATCATTATATAACAAGAGGAAAAACAAAAAAGAAAGAAGTACAATAACACTACGAAAGAAAAATATAAACATATCATATAGAGGTCGGGATATAACAGTAATTAAAAAAAAAGAAATAAAATTAACGTAATAAAAAGGTTAAGAAAACTTTGTGAAGGAACATTTGTGATAATTTTAATAAAAATATGTTATTTACTTTTTTGACGTATTAAACAAAATAAAATCTAATAATTTTCACTATAAATTCTTATATATTTATAAAAGTAAATCTCTATTTATTAATTGCATTTATGCTGTGTCGTAAATATGAAAAGAATTAAAAATCTGCTATTTCTCTTAGGCCATATTTGTTTTTTTCTCTCTCTCTCTGAATAAGTTTAATAAAATGTTGTAACAGTAACATTTTCATTTATAATTTAAAAGAAATAAGAAGAAAGTTATAATGTCTTCAAATACTAGTAGTAACACTAACATTGGATTCGATATTATTCAAATACAAAATGCTTTTCGATATACAAGCCTTCTTGTAGGCTTTACTTTATTAATTGGTGGTGTTTTAGGTAATATTCTTAATATTATTGTTTTCATTATGGTTAGAAATTATAAATTTAATGCATGTTCACTCTATATGTTTGTTCATGCCTTTCTTGATTTGAATATACTTTTTGTTGGACTTACTACTCGAATTCTTAGTACAGGTTTTCAGATGGATTTTACATTAACAAATCGAATTTGGTGTAAAGCACGTCTTGGTTTTACTGATATTAATGGTGAAACTATATACACTTTAATATGTTTACAATCTATTGATGCATTTATTTGTTCATCTCCATCTGTTGCTTTACGACAAAAGAGTAATATTCGAATAGCACGATATTTTATATTCGGCTCTCTTTGTTTTTAGACTCTTCATGAATTACCTTATTTCTTCTTTCAAGATATTGTTAATACAGGAGGTACATTTTCATGTGTAACAACCGATCCAATTTATGCTAAATATCGTAGCTATGTTGTTTCACTTGGTTTTAATACTTCTATTCCTATTATTGTGATTTCGATTTTTGGATTTCTTACCATTCGACAGATGAGAACGATAGGTGTTAAACGTTCACTCACTTCTGTTACACGACAAATGATCAATATGGCATTATTTCAAATATTCGCTGTATTACTCTTTAATGGTCCCTATACAGCTTGGCAAATCTATTCTCTTATTACAGCAAATGTGGTTAAAGATACATATAGACGAACAATTGAACAATCACTTGGTTCATTTTTTCCTACTTATGGTTATGGACCATATGCGGTAATTATTATTTTCTTCTCTCTTGATAAATTTACATTTGTTTTTCTAGAGTTCATTTTACTGCTATTGGCTATCGAAACGATTTCGAGAACAAGTATTTGCAGCTTTGAAGTGGCTCATTAATGGTAGACCAACAAATCGAGTATTCCCAACAACTCAAAGAACTCGTTCACATGTGTAACTGGAGACATAGACTTATCATCGTATATATTTGTTGTTCGCTTCAAATATTCCTACTATTTATGTGCTTTTGCTTTTTCTTTTGTCACGGTTTAAATAAAATTAGAAAATAAATTTAAAAAATAAAACATTTGATGATCTAAAAATGACTGAAATTACTATGTAAGATTGCTGTATTTTCCATTAAGGTTAACAGATTAATTAGATGTAGTAAGACGTGATAGTACTATTTCATTAGTGACGCCATGTATTGAATTTTCACAATGAATTCTTGGCTCATTCAGATATTTTTATCATGTGATATGAGACTTGTACAACGGAACAAACAAAACGATTAGAATGCTGAATAACATCAATAAATACATTTTTTCTTTTATTTTAATGGGAAACTAATGTTTTGATAGTAGAAAAAATGTTCACTATCAATTACTGTAAAAAAAACTATGTCACAAATCATCTTTTTAGTATAAGATCTTATATCCCCACTTATAAACGGTTCAAGTCTTTTTTTAAAAAATGTTTTACAATCTTTCAAAAAATATGAATGATAACTTTTATAATCGATACTGTTGTTATCCCAGTGGAAAATTTTAGGATTAAAACTGACAAATTCTGTAATGATAATTAAAATTATCACTCCGATTATTCTGTACCATCATCCAGAGTATAATATAGTCAGAGTAAAGGACAATGTGTCAAAAATCAAACTTTAATCGATCTTTTCCTGATTTAAAATCGATTAAGACAACACGATTTGAATCAATTGTGAATCACTAAAAAATTGATTGACATCGATTACTATTGGATAATCGGATTTAATCTGTGAACACTTACTGATTTTAGTATAGTACTTACCTTTATATTGATATAAATTAATTCTTACCTTTTATTGGTTTGACCCTATTGTTATCCTTTAATCGGTCAGAATTGATTACAAGTAAAAAGATCGATTAAACTAGATTTTCTCTCCGAAAACTTGAGTAACCCATTAAAAACTTAACTTGCAGAAATTGTCAATAATCGATTAAGACTCTAAACGTTTTAAATCAGCTTCAACACGAACCGATTATATACGGTTTTAGTTTGTCATAATGATAGAAGTTTCTTGGTCATCTAAAAACTTTTTAAAAAGACGTTTAAATGTGCCAATATTCGATTAAATTAAAGACAGTAATCGATTTTAATTGATTTTATTCGTTCAAACTCAATTAAAATCGAATATACCCGTAGGAGTCAAAATAGCTGATTAAAAACCTACTTGATTTTAATCGTTGTTTTTCCTCTAATCAATTAAAATCAATTTCTTTAACCAAAATCAGAATAATCGATTAAAAGTCTAACGGAAAGTATCAGAGACGGACTCGGGTCTATTGGGTCAACATCACGTTGATTGTTATGATCTCATGTTGAACACTGGAAAATATTTTATTTTGAAACACTGCCATCATAACCCATTCAAACTGATTTTGTGTGAGAAAATTATAGTAATCGATTTTAATACGCAGTGTCATTCGTTTATTAAAATGTGGTGCCCGCTTAAATAAAGTTTAGCCGATAAAACATCTATTTGATATCGACCGTGACCTTTTCATAGAAAACTGGCCTTTGTTGGTTAAGATTAAAATCGATTAAATTTCTTATTTATTTTTACGATTTTTCGTTGAAAAAGCTGTTAGCGCAAACCCAACAAGATTAAACATGTAAAACACGATGCACTTATTTTTATTAATTACTTCAAAGCCGTTTTTGATGCATATTCTGACATACTTGTCCAATATATTTTGCTTTGCAGCATCGAACTGCAGCAAGGAAATACTTCAAAGATATTTTAACTAGATTTAGTTTACACATGATATCTGATAGTCCTTGAAGACGCATGCCACCATATGTGACAGATTCCGAACTGCATTTCTCATGCTGTATCATAGCCTCGAAAGACTCTCTATTTCGATTTGTGACGGCTTATAACATTCTATCCGTTACGGCCTTTGCTATCTTGGTCTGTCGGTCACGGCCTGTGAGAGGGAGGTGTGAGGAGTGGGCCCAAATTTTTACCCTTATACACTTCAACACTTTCTTTGAGACTGTGTTTCACAAGATAGATATTTTATTGTTTTTCGCATGCAATTCAAACTATCAAAAGTTTCTATGAAAACATTTGTCTCTTACTAAACTAGTTATTTAATGAAAAAACTAAAATAACTATAGTAATATAATAAATTTTAAAGTTTCCATCCAAGATAATGTCACAAAGATTATTGGTAATTCTAGTTCCCGAAAGTTTTAGAAAACACCTTTAAAGAATTTTCCAAAATCACGCATTTGTTTATAGAAAGATCCAATTTAAGATCAATATAAAATCTTTGTCGATTTTCGAGTCTTCAGGACTCTCCTACATACGAACAAAAATACAATGAAATTCATAAAACACTTCATTTGTTGTTGTTACGATTTTATTTAACATTGTCATTTTAAATACCATTGTGATGTATGAATTTACAGATCTTAAATGAATCTTGAAGAAAAACTAACTGATATCTTGATATAATCTTTTCATCAATTTTTTCCAACAAACTGAACAGAATCAGTTATGAATTTCGAAAGAATTCAAAACAAACAAACTCTAAATAGGCTTAAAACAAAAATATGCAAAGATCTTAACTGATCCAATAGAAAGGATCAAATACACAAGAGTGAGATCGAACTTATATTTTTCATTAATTACTCTCTACAGTCAGTTTGCATGAATAGCAGAGGATTGAAGTCTCGAAAATAACTGTTACTTGTTTTGCTATTTGTTGACTAGTGTATTAATGATTGAGAGTTATAAAAATATCTTTTCTTTTCAGGGATGTTAGTAAAAAACCGACCCAACCCATCTCGACCACCGTTTAAGTCACAGATGTCATCAATCGATAGCACTTTCAATTCTTTATTCACCAGTCTCACACCAAGCCATCTTCTTTAAAAAACCTTTGGGAAAAAAGCTACCCTAAGCCATCCTTCCCCTCACCCTCATCCTCAAGAGAAGATTAATAACTGATGATGCATCTTCTACTTCTAGTTGTAAGTGTCATAATGATTAGACAAGAAATGTCTCATTCGATTGTAGATTCAATTTAGAAGTTTTTGATATCTAAGGCATTGTATTAGACCTATTGTTTTGAGATGATGACCTACACGCATCACTGAACACAAATCTGCTAAAGAAGTGTGAGCCGTCCGCGATTAGACAACAGACTATACTGTAAATCATTAGATCGTCATAAGACAAACATCCAGTTGACTTTCTTCGACAGCGACGAGTTAATTCTTTTCGAATAGCTGTACGATCAGATTTATCACTAATTCGATTAATCAAGACTGACGCTGCATGCACGCACATGTGTTGTCTTATCGATCAGGCTATCATATTGTACATTCAGACACATAAAAGGATGTTGCCAACTGTAAAGAGTTTAGGTGAATAAATGTATAGTCTCCTTTATTCTTAAGAAATTATTTACAATCTGTGTTTCAAAAATATGATAGTCTCTTGTATACTTTTAAGGTTCGGATGATTTTCAGGCACTGATTGTTTTAAAATATTTAAAGCACGTTCAAAAAATGGAAGTGCTTTCTGATATTCACCGATTTTAAAATATACTGAACCAATATTATTGTAAGAAGTAGCCAGGTCTGGATGATTTGATGGAAGATTTTTTACTCGAATTTCAAGCGCTTTTTCATGAGACAAAAGTGCGTTTGAATAATCATGCAAAGCATTATATGATGCAGCCATGTTGTTATAAGAAGTAGCTAACATTGTGTGATTGATAGGAAGAGCTTTTCCTAAAATTTCATGTGCGTTTTTTTGAGTTAAAAGCGCTTTTGAATACTCGCCCATTGCATGATATAAGGTAGCTAGGTTATTAAAGGAAGCAGCCAATGAACAATGATCTGATGGATAGATTTTTGTGATAATTTCATGTGCTTTTTCATAATACGAAAGTGCTCTTGGATATTCGCCGATTTGATCATATATTGCGGCAATATTATTATAGGAAGTAGCCAGCATAGGATGATTTGGCGAAAGAACGTTTTCGTAGATTTCACGTGCTTTTTTATGAAATGAAAGTGCTCGTGAATAGTCACCCATTGCTTCGTATACCGAAGCAATATTGACATAAGTAGCAGTAAAATCTGGATGAGTCGGAGGAAGAACTTTTAGTCGAATATCTAAAGCCTTTTTATGAAATAAAAGTGCATTCGAATAATCTCCCAAACTTTGATATGCACACGCGATATTATTGTAGGTTAGAGCGAATTCGGGATGATTTGGTGGAAGAGATTTTTTGTAGATCTCATGTGCTTTATCATAAGACGAAAGTGCATTTGCGTATTCACCTTTTCTGTAATACATCATACCAAGGTTGATATGGGAAACAGCCAAATAAGGATCATTTGAAGGAAGAACTTCTTGACGAATTTCAAGTGATTTTTCAAATAATGAAATTGCTTTTGCATACTGTCCAATACTGCCATAAATTAACGCGACGTTACCATACATAGTAGCCAAATCGGGATCATTTTTAGGAAGAATTTTTCGAGAAATTTCAACTGATTTTTCGCACCATGATACTGCCATGTCATATTTACCTTGATGTTCTTTTATTAATCCAAGTTGATTATAAATCGCCGCTTTTTCATACTCATCAGACGTTTGATTGAGTAGTGTTATGTAAACTTCTTCCGCCTTATTGAAATGCCCTATTTTCATTAATAATGCGCCCAATCGTAGCCAGCTTTTAGCTCCTGCAGTCTCTATTCGTATTCGATTAGTAAGTATGCGGAGTTGTTGATCATCGTCACTTGTCAGTTCGAGTTTTATCTGCCAAAATCGATCGGTATTATCGAGTTTTTTAATTTCACCAATACGAAAAATAGTGTGCATAGAGAAAAGAATTTCATCTTCATCACTGAAATTACTGATTTTTTTTATGTTGGCAAATGGAACTAATGAAATGGATGGATTAATATTGATTACAAAGAGTATTCCAATGGAATCTGGATTAGTTCGATTACTATCTGCGAAAATAAAAGAAATATCTTTATCAAGACTAGTTGATAAAAAATTATTGAATGACAGAAGTCCTCCATTAGTTTTTACCAATCGCTCAAAGTCCATTTTTGATAATCCTTGTCCTCGATAAACAGTAAATGATGGTGATGAACGGATACGAAATTGCTCAGAATGTAATTGTTCGATATGTTTATGAAGATCACTAATGAAAAATCCAAGTTTTATGATTGCATCCGTTTCTAGAGTACGAAGAGCGCGATTGAGCATAGAATAGAGATAACCTTCTGATGTATACCACCAGATGGAGTTATGAGAATGATATTCTTGTTCGAATCTGTTAATAATATTCATTTCGGCACACTTGATATTTCGACAGTAAGTAGCAAAATCTTTGATAGATTGTTCATTGTATTGAGTTTCCAAAAGAATTTCTTTAAGTACTTGTGTATACATGAATCTTGGATCGAGTTGATCCAAACTTTTATCTGATACATCTTCATCGATGGGAATAAAGCTAATTGAGATAGAATTTTGATCACATTGTTTAATCGATTTTTGAAGATCTTGACAAATGGATTTCATTTGTGTATAAATACCTTTTACTTTCCACCACTCTTGTATCCATCGCTCATTATCAATTTTATTGTCACAAAATATATAAACGGCGTACAATTGATCAATGTTATGAGTGAAGGAAAGAATATGTTGAGCAACAGTTTCGGAGACAATCATGAATGCCTTTTCATCTTCAACATCAGTAAGAAAGTCAATGCATTGGTCAATATCAATGAATATTTCGATTGTACTGATAATACGTTGTAGCTGGGTTTTGGAGTTATGAAAATCATCGTTTGATTTATTGATATTTGGATCTAACCAAATGAGAACGAAATTTTGAATGATTCGCCGTCTACCGTCAAAAATGTTATGATTTTGTAGGATTGCAAACATATCATTGAAAAAACTGGAAATTTGTATTTTGTCCATCCTATGTGCAGACAGTTTAAATGATTTTTATCGTACGTATTGTGCTGTTGGAATGTGTGTTTCACAAGAGAAATAATTCTGTAAACACGAAAGTATTCGCTCTTCTTGTTTGTCTATTTAAAAACATCGTTCTTATGGCTATCTTGCTCATGATTAGGCAGACTGAACTGATATGACATTTATTATATGAGTAATGTTATAGAAAAGAAAGTAAAAAATCAAAGTATTTTAATGCCCATTGCACATCAAAATTAGAACATTCTCCTTGTCGCATCAGTTCAAGTTCATGAATTCAGATAAATTGCTCAAAAGAAGTATTAATATTAAACAGTATTTAAGATCATTTAATATAGAATTGTTTTAGGACTGATTTTGTTAATGTTGTTCGATGAATGAAATAACAGACACTTCACAAGATCAGAATCGATTTTATTTATTCTTTTCAAACGAAAACTTAATGTAGCATATTTCGCAGTATAGATATCTTAACACATGGAATGTTGTTTTCTAGACTTTCACGCGACGTACGGAATAATTTACCTAGCTGAACTGTGCCATGTTATCAATAATGCCTTCGATTTTCATATTCTTTGTTTCAAACTGAAAACATCAATTCCTTAAAATTCATTTAGGGACACATCTTAACTCACAAAACGTTAGAAAAATATTATAATTTATCTTAGAAATCGTACTCAACGCTTCGCCTCTATTGTAACCATTTCTTTGTCCTGGTACAATCGATGTAACTGAAACTTTCAGTGAATATGTGTCCAAATCTAAATAGCTCACAGTAGAAATTTCAGCCTAAAATATTATTTTTTTAAGAATTATCATAGCATCAAGATGTTGAAAAATCAAGTCTTTGTCCGACAAAATGCTTTACAAGAAAATTGACTCGAAAAGTAAGGAAGAGTGTTTAGGAAATAACTTCTAATATATGCTAGGCATATGCTCCATATCACGCACATATACGGAAGCTCAAAAGACTTCGACGACTGAGACTCGCACATTAGCTCTCGCATTACAAATTTTTTATGGAAAATTGTCTGAAATCTGCAGATATCATTGTAAAACCATTGATTCATAGTACATTCAAAAGTACTAGATCTCTGTTATTCAACCATGTATGAGACTCAAAACTCGTTAGTCTAAACAAAAATTAGAAATTTTGATAGAGAAGGAGAGAATTACAGGCACAGATCCTCGTCATTTCAGGTTTATATCCAATAAATGTATGGAATTTTTATCAATCTGATTGTACCAAGAAGGTAAATGAAAGACGGGTGCCACCGGCACCTCAACATCTATAGATACTGAAGTGCTCATACATCTCTAGAATTGGACTGAAAACTAAGGTGATAACTATCAGTAAAAGTTATATTATTTCAGTTTGATTTTTTCGAATAAGACTAGTCTTTTTTGAGAAAATAACGATTTTTTATAAAACTTGACTGAAGGTTTTTGGGGTCGAGGAATCAAATGGTACCCGCAGCTTTCAAAATTTGTGAAGTTTAATTTTTTTCGCCAAATTACCTATATATACCCCTTCGGCGTGAAAGAAATAAAACTCCGAAAGTTTCGAAAGCTGAGGGTACCATTCAATTCGTCAAGCTTTATAAAAAATCGTTATTTTCTCAAAATAGACTTGTCTTATTCGAAAAAATCCAATTCAAGTAATATGAATTTTATTGATAGTTATTATCTTAATCTTTTGTCTAATTCCAAATATGTATGAATATCTCAGCACCTATCCCTAATTTCGGATGCTGGCTACCAGCACTTATACCCTTGGATTATACTCATCTCTGAACAAAATTGAAGAGATCATCCGACTCAAAAGTCATACTACACTAGAGTTTTCATTTAATTGAGCATCAGTGAAATCACCCAACTCGAGTAAATGCAACTAATTTCATTTACATGATTGTTTTTGCCTATTTTATCATCCTCAATTCCATTAGTTTGATTAAATACTTAGATTAGATTTTAATTATTTTCATCGAAAGAATATAATTAATTTTGAAAAATCAAATTCATTTTAGTATTTCGATTACTTTTGGATGTTTTTCACCATTTTTAATGAAATGAATTTGATTAATTTCGCATGATACTTTTCAACTGAAATTACATCAATTAGTTTTTAAAATAATCCATTAAAATGTCTGTTTTATAGGTACAATTTTTTTCTTTTTTTTTTTTGAAAACTGATAATTTTTTCACATTTCCTGACTTTTCGGGTAGTACACCGACAAATCTTCGATTTCGAACAATCGATATTGTATAGAGCAGTTTTTGTTAAATTACTTCCATGATACATCTAACAATATAATAACTATAAGCATCGTTTTGCACTTACCGATTCAAAGTTGTTTACCTGTGTTTGGATTTTATGCTCTTATATTTCATAGTTGGAAAAAGCCAACTATGAAATAAGCAATAAAATGCATCATTTTGAAGGTGCTTATAGAGCTTTACTGCATGAATAAAAGAAGTAATTCACATGTAATGCGTGCAAACAGTCTTTCAACGCAGAAGGAAGAAGAAAAAAAACACACCTGTATCAAGTTTTTTGTTCGCCTTTAAAAATGACTCATACCATGCAAATTATTACGTCCACATCTCACCTTTTTTTTAATGATTGAATACTATTATCAACAAAGAAAAGAAAAACGGTTACACTACGAAAAAATATGGATTCATACATAAAGAAGAGAAAATCTCATCAAAAAAACACTCATTGCTATTTATAAGTCAATGATGGTGACCCTCACATATCAAAGTAAGTCTTAACGTGCCAACCGATCCGCATTCAACTTGCAAAAGATAGCAAAGTTCCTAAAGCTGTTGAAAGTAATATACAAGAAATGAATCGAATAGCAGGTTAATTTTCTCATAACTAGTATCTAAACAATTCACACTGGCTATTTTCTATGGACTGTTGATCAAAATACTAAATAATTCCCTTGTCGCTTTAGTACTACGTATTCGCAGATTGTTACGAATAAAGAAACACTGAAACTTCAAGGTAGAATGGTATTTAACTTGTGTTAGAAATTTTTCTCTCCATTAGGCCAACATGCATCGTTCACTGTATCTCTCTTATCATAATCGCTCTGAATTGCTTGACAACAAACATAAATACAGTGTAATCTCTCTATAGTGAACACCTAACGGACCTTTTAAAAATGTCCACCATACGAAGGTGTTCATTTTTGAGAGGTTTTCGATTTTTTGTTATATAATCATTGTTATAGTTACCAAAATGCATTGTACGACATTTTTTGAGTTTATACTGTATGGAACCGTGGTCAACTTCTCTCTTCAGTCACTGAAAACTCGTTCAATTTCTGACATTCTTTTTTTGAAATAGCCAATGAGAAAATTTTTTTTGCGCATATTCCGACCATGATAGGCGAAAATTGTCTGTAGCTCGAGTTTGCCAAGAGAGAATCATGAATTCTTATCACTTCCTTCATGAATAGACAAATCAATGGGTTCAATTCTTTCTTTCTCACTACCTGGTCTATCGTCTGTTAATTCTCTTTCTATTGAAAAGTACGTGCAATATGAATCCATCAAGTGCGCACTTACATGCATAACTCTATCCAAGAAAAAATCGAATCTATCAAAATCTGAAAAGGAAACTAAAACTACTAAGACTGGAATTCTAGAAAAAGCAAGAGAAAAAGGCTGTTGTCAATAAGAAGCGAGCCATTTTTAACCTATTTTTCCACTAATGTACAGATAAAAAATATTGTTGTCCGAGCCACATAAAAGAGGTCTCTTGCACACTCCAGATTACCTCAAACATGACTATGTTTTGTCTTTATAACAAAGAAGAAAAGCTTTACTGAAATCTGATTGGTAGAGAGCTTTTTCCTATTGAACAATCGGATTTTACTAAGATTTTTTCCCTTTAATATAAGGGAAGAAACTAGTCATGTTCGAACCAATCCACGGGTTAGCTGACGTCAGCTTCCATATGACCCGAACGTATTCGAATAAAGAAAAACATGAAATTATATCCCACCTATCTACCACAATAGCTCAGACTTAATTTGAAGCAAATAAAGCGGTAAATAGGATAAACTTAAACTTCGTACAATGTGTTAAGTAACAAATCTTAATTTTAAGTTATATTAAAGGGCCCACCCTATTGACAATCAATGTCAATCATCTATCAATTAAAGCAATCTTGACAATCAAAAATTCGGCTTTTTCTTCCTTGGCCATATCTGATGGATGACTTTAAATCAAACTAATAGCAATCCATCGTTTGACTAAGTAACTTAGCAAAAGAAAAAAAGTTATTGGAAACTTAGCAAAAATGGTGCAATATGTACTGACCTATTTAGTAATGATTATCTAAATATTCCTGTATACACAATCAACCAAACAAGTGTCATTCGCAAATGATCTCACTCCTAAACTACAAGTAACGTTCGTCTCCTGACCCGCTCAGCTCTTTCTCATATAAATATCCTCTCAAAACCTTTAAAAGTTTATTTATCTACATTAAGGATGCACCAGTGACAGTTAATAATTGGTAACTGGGTATGTATTTATCTGATCTGTGACTTATTACGTCATCCATCGTTTTCTTTTTATTAATATATTATGATTATCTAATTCTAGGATCTTTAATAAATTTAAAAAAACTCAAATTTAGGCCGAAAGAGGTGTGTCAACTTACAGACTTGACTCCTGAAAAAATGTTTACATAACTTCATTTAGGGTTCTATGGCTCACGCTCACCGTGAGCATGCTCTATACACCTTTGGGTCCTCAAGTACTGTATTATAGTGTATCGTTAGGTCCTTAAGTGCTATATATTAGGGTACCCTTGGGTCCTTAACTGCTATACTATAAGGGTACCCTTGGTTCCTCATCCACCACACTATAGGGGTACTCTTGGGTCCTCAACTGCTACACTATACGGGTACTCTTGGGTCCTCAATTGCTCTACTATAGGCGTACCCTTGGATCTTCAACTTAGGAATGACATCATATATTTACTTTACTAGTAACTCAGTACCTTTCGTAAATTTCTGGTAGTTGCGTCCGCTTTTCTATTAGTCAAAGAACGGTCCGATCAGATGGCAGGAAATTGTTACTCGCTTATTTCGCGGACAACTGTCGGAAACTCTATGAGGAATTTTGTAGAGCATCCTTGATAACCTCAAATTGGCCTGAATAGCCCTATGTTGTGTCTTTATCTTGGTGAAGAAAAACCGCCTTGAAATCTAATTGGCTGCTACAAAAGAATTTCAGCCAATCAGATTTCGAGGCGGTTTTTCTTCACCAAGATAAAGACACAACATAGGGCTATTCAGGCCAATTTGAGGTTATCAAGGATGCTCTACAAAATTCCTCATAGAGTTTCCGACAGTTGTCCGCGAAATAAGCGAGTAACAATTTCCTGCCATCTGATCGGACCGTTCTTTGACTAATAGAAAAGCGGACGCAGTGACCAGCATTTTACGATAGGTACTTAGTTACTAGTAAAATAAACATATGGTGCCATTCCTAAGTTGCCGACCTAAGGATACCGTCATAGTATAGCATATGAGGACCTAAGGGTACCCCTATAGTATAGCACTTGAGGACCCAAGGATGCCTCTATAGTATAGTACTTCAATTTTCGGGAATCGCGGTACCGGGAATGAAAGAGCTCGGGATTCCCGGTTTATTCTCGGGCTTGGCGCATGACTAGGGAGCCCCAATGTTGAAAAAAGTACTGAAATTGAGAAAAAAAATTCTTTTTTTTTGTTAAATTTTATCAACCGCTCAATGTCCCCAATGTCTTGACATAAAATGAAGTCATTCAGATTAAGAAATTTTTTTTTTCTAAATTTTATCAGTTTTTCAATGTCCCTATGTCTCTTCAATAAAAAAAGCTTTCAGTGCAATCCCTGCAATAGTGGATAATTGGAACATTGAATCGGGAAATTGTTCCATTTTCAGCAGAAATGGATCACCCTCATAAAATTGTATATATACAGCAGAAATGGAAAATATATAAATATGTAGACACATTAAAGGGAGACAGAAGAACAGAAAAAATATATATATAACATATTACTTAAAATTGCAGACATACTGAAATTTCAAGAGAAATAGTTTTTCTTTTAAGGCGAAATGGTTCAATTAGAAACCAAAGAATGGAATTAGGAAAATACATATATATTCTATCATTTCATATTATACATATACTGAAATTCAAGGAGGAATGGTTTTCCTCATAAGATGAAATAGTTCAATCGGAAAACCAAAGAATGAAAACAGAAAAATATATATATAATCTATCATTTGATATTGCACTTGTACTGAAATTGCAGGAGAAATAGTCTTCCTTTTAAGATGAAATGGTTCAATAAGAGAAAAAAACAATTAAAGAGGAAATAAATAGGTTACTTGGACGATAGACAAACATATTATCCACTATATCGCTCTTCAGATTATAATTATTGGCTGGCTCTGTTCGTTTTCTATTTATGACATACACAGCTACGACCATCCTCTTTTAGATATAAGAAGACAACTTCAGATAAAAAAAAATAAATATGCATTTACCTCCACATGCTTTTCATTTCTGCTTATATATAGAGAAATGGATAAAGCATTTCTCCTAGAATTTAAACTATTTCTGCTGGAAAAAATCTATGAAACAGTGGGCAATTGGACCAGTGGATTGAGGAATTGTTCCTGTTTATTCAGAACTGCTTCATCTCACATAAAGTCATTCATACCAGAGAGAAATGGAAAAAGATATAAACATGTATCTATGATCCATTGTTCTTGCACATATATTTCAAATTAAGCAGAAATGGTTTTTCTTTTAAAGAGAAATGCTTTAAAACAAGGAGAAATGGAAAAAAATACATGTATCTACCATTCATTGTTCGTGCACATATATTTCAAACCAAGCAGAAGTGGTTTTTCTTTTAGAGAGAAACTGATTGACAATATCTCGTGGTACAAACAGAAGTGATAGTCATTAGAGAAATATCAAGCTAGCGCTACGTTTTAGCAATAATTCCATTTTGAAATCCAAATAAATAAAGCCGTTCTACTATTTATTTTTATTTTCATAATATAAAATATAACTGTTTATTTTACAAATGATCGGTTATTATTGTTTCATTTAATTTTTTCTTAGCTTTAAGATTAACTGATGGCAATAAGATAATCATGTTTCGTTAAAAAACAAAAAATACAATGGAACTCTAAAACAACCCGCTATTAATGTCGATGAATTTCGCAAATACTATGTTATTACTTAGACTATGTTATTCGGTCATCTATCTCTAATGTATATTTTTCCTTTTTGACAGTAGGGTGAATCAATGAGAAACCAACCACATTTTGGAAAAATTTTTTTTATCAGTTTCTTTTACAGGTGTATAGTCGATAGAAAATAGGTTTCCCAAAAAAAATTTCTAAGTAATACTTAACATAAAGAAGATCCAAGGTGCTATCTCGGAACAACTATAATAATAGTTGATCACTTCAGTTACTCGAATGTTCTGAGCTCATATTTTAGGCACAGGTAGGTGGATACTAGACTATCAAAACCTCCAAATGATTTGTGTTTTTAATGAATTGTTACCAAACTATGGCATTCTTAAGCAAAACCATTTTTACACGATCAGAACAAAAATACATTTTTCATAAAACATGCATACACTTCGTCTTGCTTAAGAATGTCATACTTTGGTAACAATTCATTGAAACCGGAAATTCATTGGGGTGTTTTCCTAGGCTAGTATCCATCTGTACATGCCTAAAATATGCGCTCGAACATTCGAGTAATTGAAGTGATCAACTATTATCATAGTTGTTCCGAGATAGCACCTCGCAACTTCCTTATGTCAAATACTACCTAGGAATTTTTTTCTGCCAAATATATTTTCTGTCGACTACCCACCTAAGTATAAGAAAAAAATTGATAAAAAACGATTTTTCACAAAAGTGGTTGGTTGCCTATCGATTCACCCAGTATTTTAAAATTTCACATAAATATTATGTAAAATTGTGTATTTCCTGCCAATCATTTAACCATTGATTAATGATACAGTACAATGCATGGTGATTTTATATCTTTTCGATATTTGATAAACTTTTTCTAAGATTGATACTGCTTGATGGTTACTGAGACATAGCACTTTTATGTACAATAATACTTAGCAATGACTAAAAGAACACGCAATATTTAATAAAAATATAAACTAGAGAAATATTTTCGATTTTATTTTATCAAATATTAGAGATAGTACCCATCATCCTTCTTATCAAGTTGAATCTCTTCTAACAATTAATTAAAATCTTTTTTTAAAGCCCTCAACGAAAACGATTTTACATTCCCTTAGAACCACATGAGCCTATCATATTCTATTCGTTTAAAAATTTCGTCGACTTCTGTTCGCTCTTCTCAGTCGCATTCTAGCATAAATGGCAATGGGATATAGATTCATTTTAGATACGTCAAGCATAGCTCATCTGATGCTAAAAAGCTCATAGAAAGCGAACTAACAAAGATATTCTACGTGGACACAGATGTGAAGCAAAAGTTTGTTTCGCATATCTGTTAAATAATGAAATCCAGAGTGTAGATAAAGACAAGACTGTATATAACAAGTATTACATTGACTTCCACCTGTGAGAGGAAAATTGGATGTTTAATTACTCCTGGAATTACTTTCGTTATAGCTGATAAAAATCGATTTCTGCTTGAGAGTCGCCTCAGGATGAAAAAGTATAATGATGAATATCTAACCATGTCTTTTAGAGTTCTGCTTGTGAAAGGAAAATGGTTGTTATATTTCTCCTAGAATCGTTTTCGTTTCTATTG
>JAJEKB010020950.1:18199-46173 GCA_022393335.1 Macrotrachela quadricornifera
GGAAAATGGTTGTTATATTTCTCCTAGAATCGTTTTCGTTTCTATTGATAAAAATCGATTTCTGCTTGAGAGTCGCCTCAGGATGAAAAAATATGATGATGAATATCTAACCATGTCTTTTAGAGTTCTGCTTGTGAGGATAGAAATGGATGTTTTAGTTCCACTAGAATTTTTATGGCTGCTGTTAGGCAGTATGGGATTCTGCTTGAAATGCTTGTTTGAGCGAAAGACAATACCATTAATTTCTGGAATTGTTATAATGAAGCATTTCTGCTGAAAATGGAACAATTTCACGTTTTTTGGGGATGTTGTCCAGCCCTCAATCCCTCTGGGATTAAAAATGTGAAACACGATGAAACTACGTACATTGTATACGAGATACCGACAGTTTGTCTAAACAAGTGTCTATGATGGTCTATAGTCCGTTATAGATTACAGTCTATGCTAGAATAGTAAGAGTTACGAGTGTCGACCGCTGTCTGTAATGGTGACACCAATTTTGCCCATCGATCCCAGTCTGTGATGAAGGTTGCCAAGCCGGGCGACCACGGCCTGTGATGCTAATCTTGCATGTCTAGCCGGATTCAATCATCTTGGTATCTATATTTGTTAATATCACACACGAAGTCTAGAAAATGGGTTCTTTTTAGGCACCTTCTAACCGTTATGCTACTATATAGCACAGAAAGAGGAGAAAACAAAATATGATGTTGTATTGAGTTTAATATTGAAGAGAGAAAACAATTATCAGTGGAAAAGGCACATAACTCAACCTAAATATTTATATTTATTTTACTTCTTTGTAATCTGTGAAAGTCAGCCCTTCTGAAGTTATCAAACTCTCACTCAAGGTAAAAGATGTGTGCTTAAAAAAGAATATTTTTTACTTGGAACTTTCCAAGTATACTGATTTTTTTATTATATTCATTTATTTAATTATCTGTAACCACCTTTGCGTTTCTTCCTTTCTTTTATATTTAAAGGTGCGTATAAAAGCAACAAAAAAGTTTCATTAATAAAGGTACCGATGTTTTTTTCAGGTTATTTTGAGCTTTATTGTGTTATCATGAGGCAAAGTTAATAAGATTTCCAACCAGTTGATATTACCTTTCTTCTCTAACTGTCTTTTTGAGTAATAAATATTATTTTTTTAACATGTAAGTGATCATGATTTCGAAAGAGTATGTTAAAAAAAAGAATGCTTCCTATTCTGCGATGTTGCGCATTACGGAATCAGTTCGATCTAATTCCAAAAATTCGAACATCATTCGACGAATTAGATCTATTCGACAAGTATTGCGTTTCTTCAATCGCGAGAATACCAGAACTAATTCTGGAATGGAATCAGTTCGTGGAATTTCGTTGAATTCCGCTTCAACCTAACTCTCGAAATTCTGTTATGAAACTTCTTTTGCCCTCACCCTCACGTTGAACTGTACAGTTATGGATTAATCACTACAATAAATAAGCAATTCTAGGACGGATTCCGAGAATTGCACCAAGGCGGAATTGGACTAAAATCCCTGGAATCACTAGGAATTCTGGAATCGTGAAGGCTGGTTTCTAACAAGAATCAGCTTCAGAAATTCCGGAATTCTACAGAAACCGGCAACGAATGTAGGAAACGTCGCTGTATCTTGCTGAAAAGCTCGGAAATCGAAGAAAAATAGTAGAATTCTTCTGAGCCGAAATATTCCGCCTTTTTCCGATGATTTCCAATCAGTTTCTGTAGGGAAGCGTAGGAAGTGGGTCGAAACCTTTGCAAGTGATCTCAGACTTTGAAATTGACACGTGATCATGAAAACTTAAGAGTAAATACTTCAATTTTTTACCATATATACTGGAGACTAGCAGTTATATGTTGATCAAAAGAAAAATTTTTATATCTCTTGCGACAAAAGTTAGTAGCCTTTTATGTTGACACAAATAAAAAATATATATCGTATGAATAGGTCAGGTACAGAATTCTAAAATTGTTTAATGACTCGTATTCTTTATTACTAACAATTATATAAATCTGGAAGTGTCAAGTTAGTATAACTCAATAATGGCATTCAAGGAGTTATCAAGACTTTCCTCTAATTTACTATTTCACTTTTATTTTGGCTGTTATAGAGAACGATTCAAAATTCTTTTTGTTCCAAGGACGGATTCATAACATTATCAAACGAACTTACGATCTATACTGTCACATCTTGCTAATACCTAGACTTAATAAACTATTACTCGAATAAAAACTTACTACAAACTGTATTGTCGTAATTCATGTTTCACAATTTTACCACTGTTTTATATATATTTTTTGCTCTAATATGGTCTACATCATCTTTGCTCGATACCGGCAACATTCACATTGGAAGTATGACCGAAATGAATATTGTTGCGTCAACTTTCTGCAATGCATCGGTTTCTTCTTTTGCGGAGCCTGTTTGGCTAACATCACATGGAACTTCGATCACTGCTTTATATCAATTTTTTGCTCTATTATGGTCTACATCATCTTTGCTCGATACCGGCAACATTCACATTGGAAGTACGACCAAAATGAATATTGTTGCGTCAACTTTCAACAATGCATCGGTTTCTTCTTTTGCGAAGCCTGTTTGGCTAACATCACATGGGATTTCAATCACTGTTCCACTGAATTTTCAAGCGAGCCCCACCCATGCGTCTTACTTATTAAATGGAAGCCTCATTTTAGACAACTTGCAGATTGCGAGAACGATCAATGTGTACGTTGTTGCTTCATATTTCTGCAAAACACCGGTCTCTTTTCTTGTGGCACCGATTTGGTATATATCTCATTGGATTTCGATCGCACTTGGGCTGAGTTTCCTGGTGGACTACATCCATCAGCATCGTTTATTATACGGGAGCATTTGTTACATAGAAACAATATATCAGTACAACGCGTATTCACAGCCGAGGCGGGTCGTTTTCGGCAACAGTGTTACTGCAATAGGGCTCTCAATATCACAACTTGTATGGGTATCCAAATGTTGATAAATAATATTTCTATTACAAATATAGATTTTTTACTCCGAAATCTGATACTTTACCAATTGCCTGATCCTCCTTCCTCGCAAATTACAATGCTGGAAACTTTCCGTATCCTATTATTACAGTCTAACTCTAAAGACATAGAAAAGTTTGAGAAATTTGCTAGCAATTATAAATCAAGATCAGCTCTCGAATACTATATAAAGTACGATTTTTTCCAGCAAATACTCAATGATATTCTTCGGAAAGACAACTTCGAAAACATTTATCATATTAAACTAGCTGTCACGCATATCATAGAACACCTGAATCGTCATAAAATACCTTTATCAGCACCAGAAGATAGCGTACAATTAGTAACATACCGTGGACAACTAATGCACATTCTCGAACTCAACAAAATCAGAGAACATACTGGTGAGGTGGTAGCCATAAGAAGTTTCTTCTCGACTACGTTTTCGCGCCCACTTGCAGAAATATTTTCTGGCCAAGGGTCCAACAAAGACTCCCATATGGTTTCAGTTGTTTTCAAGATTTCTTTTGATACAAGTCAATTGTTGCCACCTTATTCTTGGCTATATCAAAGTGCTGAGGATGAGGTACTTTTTTCGCCAAGTACAATGTTTGTACTCACATCGTGTCAAAAACTAGATAGTATTCAATCTTGGCTCGTAGAACTGCATGCGTTCTCAAACGAACAACAAACCCAGATCGAACTAACTTACGGACAAACGTTTTCATTTCTGGGAGATGTTTATGGAGAAGAGAGCGGTCGTGGTTGTTCTAGTCTGTCCACCTGATGAGACCCTTGAGCAAGGTCGAAACCGATCTCAATGATTGAAAAGTCTCTTCATATTGGAGATGAGTAAACTTTTAATATAAAAAAAATTTGTGAATATAAATTGTACGTTTAACTCGTTCACTTGATCAAATGACAGATTCTGTTTTCTTCTGTTTTTTATCCTTTGGTTATCGACGTAAGAAATAAATAAATAATTTTGCCCAAAAAATAATTTTAACTATTTATTAAAGTTAAAGCCTACATAGAGTCACTTTTACACAACGAGTGATGATGTGAAAACTTCCGTTGCATGTTGCACAGTGGGAAGTCAGGCAGATATTTGCGAAAATATTCTTTTTCAGAAGCTAAGCATTTGCGAAGATTTAACTGAAGTATGATCAAATATCATAGAAAGATAGAGCGATTTTTTTCTCTGTCACTTCATATGAAGAGAAGCTCTCTCTCAGCTTACTATAAGACACTAAAGTGTTGTTGCCAATACTTTTGGAATGACCTAACTAGATGAAGAAAAAGAATAAAATCTTTTTCAAAGAAAAATTGAAAGTTAATTGTTTGTCAATAAAAGTTAATCGAAAAACAACATTAAAATATATGTTTAATCAAGAGAAAGAAAATAGACATATATCTGTGTGAATAAATATTATAAACTTAATTCTTATTATCTTTTATTCAAAAACACTTACATATTTTTATACAAATAAAAATTTTTCTGTTCAAAAATAAACACTATCAAATTTTATTTCATCTAGACTGAATATGAACCTGTATTACTCTCGATGAAGGTTTCTATCATTGTCAACAACAAGTATTATTCTATGAGGCACGACATTACAGTATTATATTATTTTTATATTCTATTAAACACATAAATATATCTATAGAATATAAAATTTGAAAGTTATTTCATCATGCCTCCGGCATTCGTCCCATTTTTGGCCACTTAATTAGTTCCATATTATAAAGAACCCTTATTAGTTTATTGATTAATAAAAATCTTGAAAGTATGAGAGAGGGAATGATATGTTGTTACTACTAGTTGTTATTTTGTCAAGAACTCATTCGATATTCAAGTGGTCTTTGGAATGTTCACGTAAAAATAATGCATCCGAAGGATATAATTGTCGACTGTTCACTATCTTCCTTGTCATCCTCAGACATATGAATATCTTCGTCACTTAAAGAATAAATATGAATTTAAATAAATACTTCTGAAATAGTCTATCTGATATAAAATTTGATGTTGAACATGAATCTCAAGTTTCATTTCTTCTGTAAGCACAAGAAGCTAAGTAAGAAACCAAAGGTCAATTCAATAAACATTTGAAATCATTGCCCTGATATTTACCCTTAAAATGAAAATCGTATTTTCTTAAACAATTTGGTGCATTCTACTTTCAAACAGTGGCAAAGTAATCTTTAGCAAGTATTATTACAAAATAGATAAACAATTTCTTGAATTATTGAAAGAATATGATAATAAACAGGTAACTCCAACTGAATTAGCTTTTAAATCAGACAAAACTGTTAAAATTCAATCATTATCTAACTGTAAATATAATTTATAAATAAAAACTATTTACGTACATCATAGCATACTTTCAAATAAATATCTACTATCAGCTATAAATAAAAGTTAAAGTGAAAAATTTTGAATATATTATTATTATTCTCATTTTGATTGACAAGCACATTAATTCACTATGTTCAATAAAAATGAATAATAAATCTCTCATTTATTCTACGTTTCAATCGAGACGTTAGTGATATTTTTCAATAGCTTTATAATACTTTTCAAAAACATATGTTTTTTCCTATTCGATAGATCATTATTGTAATAAATGAGACTGTATTATTATTCATTTTTAAATAATTGCAACATGATTAAATTAGAAAATTTGTTTTATTTAAAAATAATGAAAAATAGAGTCTATAAGTGTTGTACAGCTAAAATTAATTCTATGATGTCAAAGATGATTTTAATGATCAACTAGTTGATTGTCACATTAATTTAAGAACGATGATGTTGAGAGGTACTGACTATTCGTGGAAGTTTCGTTACGGTTATTTTACTTTTACTTGCTTTGCCATCCATATTAAGCGCAGATGATTTTGAACTATCTGCGGTTAATTTCATACCAGCTGTTGGTTTTTCTAATTGAATTTTGTTTACATTCTCAACACTCGATTCACGTTGCTTTTGTTTCATCTTTGTTTTATCTCGAGATAATTTAGTAACATTAACTTGAGAATTTTTCGGTGTTACTGCTGATGGCACACTTAAAGTTTCTTCTCGAATTTCATTTAATTTATTTTTGTCTGATTCATTTATATTTGTAATCTTACTGACACGAACAATAGTAACTGCTGAAGGTTGAGTAGTTGGAATATTTTTATTATTGTCATCATCATTTTCTTCTTTAATATTAGTATTTTCATTGTTGTTTATTTTGGCAGTGTTATTACGTTCAATTTTTTTGACAGAAACTGTTGATGGAACTCTATTTTCTTCCATTTCTATTATAGCAGTTGATGAATCAAATAAATTCATGCGTAAATCGGATGAAGTATTACTGACTATAGAAGGATCAGCAGATATGGCACTATTAATAAGATGATTTTTGCTTGATGCACTTAAATGATATAATTGGCTAACTCTTCGCTTTTTTCGTAACATATCCACTATAGTTTGTGGTGCGACAGTTTTTTGTTCTTTATCATCACCATCTGCTTTTCTTCGTCGACGTCGGCGTGCAGCAGGACTCCTATGAGAAATAGATACAGCTTAATAAATTATTAAGCTTTATTTTTTACTCATTCAGTCAGTAACTACTTGAATTAGAATGTATTCAGAAGAAAATATCAACAAGTTTAATTTCATTATGATACAATCAAGATAGTAGGACTCACCATAAACAGCAATACAAACAACAACAAGCACAGCATATTGCTAACAGCAAAGCTAATAATGATAAACCCAAAATTAATGGCCAATTGACTGATTCACCTATAAAAATATAGAAATATTATATTTCAAGTATTTTTAAAGAATTTTATGAATACTGGAAGATTTTTTTTTATAATCGAAATGATCAATCGATCTTATACAGATATCAAACTTTTTTAACAGAGTATTAAATGTCGATATATATATTCATGTTATATAAAAACTATTTTCTTTGAGATAATCAGATAGACTGCGATCAGAGTTTTAAAAAATTTTACCTGCTGCTTTTGTTGTTGTTGTTGTTGTTGCTGATGTTCTAAACAAACAAAAACATGGTTTCATTGATATATTCTAGACTGAAATAAATATGGGACCTCATACATATATAACAATATATCTAATTATACAATTTCCTCTATATAATCAAATAGAAACAATCAATGGATAATTAATATTATCAATATAGTTAATTTTATTTCGACAGAAATATTTTATTGATGTACTTACGTAGTGGTTGTTGTTGCACTTGTTGCCGTTGTAGTTGTGACAGAAGTTGTTGTTGAAGTTGTGGTAGATGTTGTTGATGTCGTTGATGTTGTTGAAGTTGATGTTGAAGAAGTTGTACTAGTAGATGAAGTTGATGTGGATGATGTTGATGTAGATGATGTTGATGTTGAAGAAGTTGTAGTTGAAGTTGTTGTACTAGTAGTCGAAGTTGAAGTAGATGATGTTGATGTTGAAGAAGTTGTAGTTGATGTTGTCGTGGTGGTAGTGGATGTTGACGTAGATGATGTCGATGTGGACGAAGTCGTACTTGTTGTTGTTGTACTGGTGGTCGAAGTTGATGTAGATGAAGTTGAGGTCGAAGTGGTAGTAGTTGTTGTTGTAGTTGTAACACAAAGTTTAGTTGAATTTATTACAGTAAATGTTACACAATATTGTGAAGATTGTAAATTTTCACTAAAGAATAAAAGAAATTGAATGTTATATTATGGAAAAGTTAGAGAAAAGAAAAGGTTTACGTAGTGTATGCGATTGTACATAATTGTTGTGGTCCAATTTGATTTATTTGTGGTGTCCAAGTAAACCTCAGATAAGAAATCGATGAATTTGTTGATGATTGTGTTAGATTTCCAGCAGACATACCAGTAATTCCATTTGAAACAATAATATCACCAAGTGTAGCTATACTTGGATTACATAAATTCATTGCAGATATATTAAAACTTATAGGAACGCCAACTGATACTTCTAAACATCCACTTAAAGGAAAAATAATAGGCGCATCAGTACATGTTGGTTGTGGCATAACATAAATCAAAAATTGAACTGGTACTGAACTTAATGGTGTTGTGCTTGTTGAATTGATAAAATCTTCAACCTATAGAAAAGCATACACTTATTCTATAATATACAAAAGCACTAGATGATGGAGTTATTCGAGTTACTAGTGAGAAGTTCGCCAATCTATACTTAAAAGAGTTACGACTCGATAATACTTCAACGATTGATAACTATTATGGCCTTGTGTTTTATATAGCAGTTAAAGAACGTTAAATAATGTTTTTTATTATTATATTTCTATACAACTCAACTAATTCAGTTTGATCAAACGGAATGATTCGACAGGATCAGAGATAAAATTCTGATTTTTAATCTTAGACTTCTTCCCTTTGTGAAAGAGCGATTAGTTACTAAAAGTCAGTTTCTTAACTATTAAAATAGATGATTTTGTAGAAAACTCTTTTCTACACCTTTAAAGACCTATCTGAACTGTAAGCAATGAGCAGAGATAGAGAAAAGCTCAAAATACTATCGAAATGTGAAAAAAGCCATTTTTTATGAAAACTCAAAAAATGGAACATTGAGTTCTTCGGCTTTTTTCACAAGTATGCCAGAAAAGACTATATCTTGGATTCATAGCTTCTACGAAATGATCTATTGTTTAAGATAAAAAAAAATTGTGTTAGGTCAGCGGTTTGACGGACCGTCTCTGAATGTTAATAATGTATTAAATGCAACTAAAAAATGAGTAATGAATGGATAAGAATGAACTTACTTGAATAGCAACTGCATACCAAGTGCCAGCTTTTGTGCCTGTGAATGTGATTGTACAGCTGGACAAAGTTGTACCAGTAGGAACGCTACCTGGATAACATATACCACCACATTCATCAAGTGCCTGACGATTAGGATATGATGAAGTTGATTTTAATGTTCCTAGAGTTTCAACGGTAGTTGTTGTGGTTGTTGTTACACTGGTTGTAGTCGTTGCGGTCGTAGCTGTCGTAGCAGTAGTAGTTGTTGTGGTTTTACTCGTGGTACTTGTTGAAGTGGTTTGGGTTGTAGTTGTTGTAGTTCTACTAGTCGTACTTGTTGTGGTTCTACTAGTTGTAGTTGTTGTTGTTGTAGTCGTTACATCCTCACAGCATGTAGAGTCAGTACATTTTATACTATTACAAGTGGTTCCCCAACAGACCGAACTGATGCACCAACTGCCACTAGTACATCCGCTAGCACAAGATCCTGCTCTTTCATTTCTAATGTGTATAGTCTCTCTGTAATCAACTTTTTTTTTGTACGTATGAATACTATACATATCTTTTACATATTTTTCTTTGGCAGATCGTTTTCGTCTACGATATCCCGGTGTATATGTTGACCATCGACAACGTACATCATCACCTGCATTTACATCTGAAACAGGAATATTTATTTGAATTGCTCGATTAACAATAGCATATTGTGGAGAAACAACACTAGCAACTGGTGGAGTATTAATAAAACCATCTGATCTCATACGTAAATCAATAAATGTTACCATTGACCAGTCAAGACCACTTTGAGCTGGATCATTTAATGCTACCCATGCACTTCCTCTATTTGCTAGATAAAAATGTGCACCTGAAGTAAGTGTTATATTATGTGATCGTTGACTATTCATCATACCAAGAGATGAACTAACAGATGTACAATCTGTAAGAAGATCAATTGATTTAGTAGCATAACCACCATCTGTTGAACAATCAACAACACATGTCAAATTAGAATTTTGATCGCCTCGACCATAGGTAGAGATAGGTACATTTGTTGCACAAGTAATTGTTGGATATGCCCATGAATAAGATTGAGTAATAGTAATATCTTCTGAAGTTGAATTATCATAAGGATGTATTGGGGCCCATGTAATAGTACCTCCATTAAAATGTCTTTCGCTAGTATAAAGGAAACAACTAAATACTATTAATACTTGCAGAAACATTTTATTATTACTACTTGGATGAATGAATCAAAATCTACAATGGAAACCATCGCATTTTTTAATAAAGTATTACTTGCTTTGAATATATTATTGTCAACTATGAAAATAAAATTATTTTTACTTTTTTTTAGTCTTGTGACATTACAATATGTGAACTATGATTAAATCTCTGTGCTGTGAAGAACGCGTACTCTAAGTGTGTGATTATAGTTCTCGGCATACGTAAAGTACGACCAACTGTATTTTCGTTGATGAAATTTGTGCGAACAATGAAAGAAAATTTTATTAAATAAAGAAGTGAATAGAATTTGCGAATCTCTGCATATTAAATTACTTGAAGACATATCAATGATGATTACTTTTTGAATTAGTATTTTAATTAAAACATACTCAATGACGTAGAAAAATTTTACAGAAAATATCTAGCAAATATTTGTTATACAATATCTCATATACTAATTCGAAAAATAAATGTATATATTTTTAATGAATGTGTTTGTAAAACTGAAGATAAGTAATTTAGACATTAGTTTTTTAATTTTTTAGATTTGAATAGAAATTAAAAATTTTAAGAATTATTTTTGAGATAAGATTAACTCTATAATTAAATAGTATTATATCCAAAGCAGGGCATCGATGCAATACAAGCTTTGAATAATTATATATTCACGTGATTTATTCATGATAATATTCATCTTTGAAAATAAAACATCTAAAATCAAATATAATAGTATCGATCAATGTAGACCTCATATCCTATGATGATTTTCTTATATTATTTTTCCGATAGTTCTATAAAGTAATGTTCTAATATTTTTCTTTTTTGTTTGTAATCGATCAAATAAATTAAAATACATGGTACTTTTCTTTTATTCTTTTAAAACTTATTTCTTTTGTACTGTATCGTTTTTTTATTAGAAATTAATTTTTTTTTAACAATGACAGCACTGAAAAATCTATTGATTATTTTAAAAAAGAAAAAAAAGCAATAGTAGGCATCCACTAAAGTTATTTTTTTTTTACATTCAATAGTTAAGCCAATTGTGTGCTGTAATCAAAAGAATTCCAGTCATCATTATATTAATTGAATTTTTTCTCACGGCTATTTTTATCAAACAGTATTTTAGCAACTAAAAATTGTAGTACATTCGAGAATATAGTGTGTTTACGAAAGAAAAAAGTTGTTTTTGACATAAATAAATTTTGCGAAAGATTTATTATTGAATATTTCAATGATATTTTAACGCAATAATTATTTTGTTTCAACCTGAAACTTATTTTTATTGCAAGAAAAGATATCAATAGTTGTTTTCTTTCATGAAAGTGACAACAAAAGTCATACAGAACATTGATATATACTTTACAAGTTATTCATATCTAAAATAAAATATTTTTTTATATTTTAAAAGTATATTCACTCTTGATATCAAAATTCTAATATATAACCAACCAGTTTCTAGTTTAATTTCTGAGTACACGAAACTACAGTGTTGGAGAAAAGTCATCATTCATCTATAGATCTGTCGAATGTGACGATTAGATACGAACTTTTAGTGTATCATGATCATCATATAAATACTTCTTGAGTGTAGCCGTGTTTCAAAATAGAATTTTTAATAAATTTCCATTTATGTGAAATTGAAATTGAGCTGGCATCAACGTCATACCATAATAGTCGTAATGCTTTCGCGACGAATCGATTTTCATGTGTGTTCACCCTCGATAAATACACTCATTCATTTTTCTTCTTATTATTTATATAATTTCATAGGCCATCTTGTTTGATGTCGAACTAAATAGATGCTCAAGTTTTTTTTCACTGTTTTTCTTGAATGTATTACGTAGCAGAAACGAGATAGAGAAGCAAAATTTCAATCATTTTCTTTTGTTTATTTTTCGTAGAATCATCTTTGGTTCCTTTTATTATGATCTATATCTTCTACAGATGCAATCATAAGATCTATTCTTTTTATCTCCATTATCATCAAATATTCATCAATGTAGGAGAACAAGGTATACACTTATCTGATTATCTATCAGCATCCTATACATGCTTCAGGCGATCTTTAAAATGATATCAAAGAGTGGCATTTTATTGATATTTGGAACGGTAGTAGTTAATATCTGATTGACTTATAATAAAGTGCATGCCACAGTTTTGTAAAAGTTGTGCTCAATCTTTACTTCTTGATACGCCATTCAACAAGCTAAAACTTGGTTCGAAGTAACAATTAACAAGTAATTCGCAGCATAAAGTAATTGGTCATAAGCTCGAAGAAAAGAAACAAAAATCTAGAGGGACGATAAGAGAAAGCATGCTATGGAATAAAATACTCAAAAAATACTGAAGGCAAATCAGATGTCATATTATATTTAATCTACTACGTGAAAAAAGTAAAAGAAAATGCTTTTCTATACAGTTTCTGCTTAAAATATACTATAACTTACTGGTGACCAACGTCACTGCGAAAGGATTGGATAATCAATCAACAAAAAGCAATAAAACCAAATAACATGGTTGAAGAAAAGTTTTTGATTTTGGATTTAATAATCTTAAAACAAAGGCCTTACATAGCTAGTATTAAATCCAAAATATGAGCTTGTTTTGGCAATCTCCTAGTTAGTCTTTGTGGTTCGTACTTTGTCAAAACTAGTCTATTTATTTCAGACCGAAAGCCAAATATATTGGAATACAATAAATGTGTAATACAAACAAGTAGAAAGGAAAGAAAGAAGGATTGTACTTGTGTAACATTATTTGATGAGTGATAAAAAAATGTTCCAAAAAAATGAAAGAGTAATATTAGGAGTACTTTTGTCAAATAATTGCATTCGCACGCATATATGGATCCCCGAGACTTAAAAGGTTATAACGACTGAAAAGTTAGCATATATTTTGTACAAAGATTTTCTTGGCATACGTTATTCTGAACAAGAAAGTCAAATAATAAGAAATAGAACCTATGATTATCTATAGAGATTATATATTTTGTTCTTTTTCTCTAAAAAACGTGTTTTCTATTTTTTTTTCTCTTTCCTTTTCACCTATAATAGTTGTTGCTGTCGTCGTCATTTGTCACTCTCGCTTCATTTAGAGAAAAAATAAAGAATAAAATTGTTGTTTGAATACAGAAAAAAAAACATCGATGTCTGGTGAAACTCAAATGATAATTATAACATCAAATGAAGATTTAATTCGTCCATTTATTTCAAATACACATATTATTGATTTAATCAGAGGAATTTTTCGAATTCAATCATTAGTTAAAACATTTCGAGAATTTTTTTATTCTCAAATTATAATATCAAATACTGTAGATAAAATTGCACCACTTATTCAAACATTTTTACATATTTTTTAATCTTATAAATAAATCGACTAACCTATGTGTAGAAAATCTTTGTTTCAAAGGCGGTCAGTCGATAAAATTAGTTTAATAAAAAATAGAGGAATCTGCTGCTGCTGTGATGAACATCTTTGATAGAAAATTTTTGAATATTTTATTTTATTGAATTAAACATAAAGAAGACAAAACGATGAAAATATTGTTTTTTACAACAACAAAAAAACTTTTATTTATTTAAAGGAGCTGAATTTCCAAATAAAGTATGACTAAATT
The DNA here is from genome assembly GCA_022393335.1 of Macrotrachela quadricornifera. Taxonomy (NCBI): domain Eukaryota; kingdom Metazoa; phylum Rotifera; class Eurotatoria; order Philodinida; family Philodinidae; genus Macrotrachela; species Macrotrachela quadricornifera. The sequence continues at coordinate 31,828 of JAJEKB010020950.1, forward strand.
GTATTGGATAACGTTCACCAGCTGTATCAGCATTTTCACAAGCATTTCGAATTTGTTGCATTTCTTCTTTTGTTAATTTAATATTAACAGCAGCAATATTTTCTTCTAAATTTTTTATTTTTGTTGTACCTGGTATAACAATAAATTCTTCACCTTGTGCAAGTATCCATGCTAATGTTAATTGACCTGTTGTACAACCTTTTTTATTAGCTAATATTTTTAATTTATCAACTAATTGAAGATTTTTAGGAAAATTTTCTTTTGAAAATCTTGGAAATAATCTTCGAAGATCATTCGATTCAAAATCATCAGGACTTTTATATTGTCCTGTAAGCATACCACGACCTAATGGTGAATAACATACAATAGCTATTCCAAATTCTCGACAAGTTTTTAATACACCAATTTCTTCTTTTTCAATATCTAAACTAAATGGTGAATATTCAATTTGTACAGCTGATATTGGATGAATTGCATATGCACGTCGTATTGTATCACTTGAACATTCTGATAAACCAATATATTTTATTTTTCCTTGTTGAACAAGTTCTTTTAATACTATCATTGTTTCTTCAATAGGAACATTTGGATCAATTCGATGTACATAATAAAGATCAATATAGGAAAGTTGAAGACGTTGTAAACTTTTTTCAATAGCTTGACGAACATAATCAGCATCATTTCGTACTGAATATTTACCATCTGATGATATAACATTAGCAAATTTTGTTGCAAGAAATACTTTTTCACGTTGTTGTGGATATTTTTTAAAATATTTACCAATTAAATCTTCATTATCACCATACATATCAGCGCTATCAATATATGTACTTCCAAGTTCAATTGCTCGATCAAAAACTTTAAAACGTTCTTCATCTGAAATAGGTGTTCCATGAACTATTGATAAACCCATTGCTCCAAATCCAATAGCTGATACTTTTGGACCATTTTTACCTAATTGACGTTGAGGCATCATTTGCTGTTTACGTGTTGCTCGATGACACATATTTACTTTCACAAAAAAGAGTAAACTTGTTTTTGATATTAATATTACTCGTTGAATATTCTCCTTATATAGGCTCAATGTGAAAGCTAAAAATAATCTGAACGCATCCGTACTACATTACGAGAAAAAAAGTGAACGAGGTCGTACTTTGCTTTAAAGAACAGAAAAAAGTTCATGACAGGAAGAAAAAAAAGAAATTACTTTATCTATTTTTATCATCCATTAACTCGAATGAATCATTGACAGACTAATATTTATTAATTGACGCAAAAAAAAATATTCATTTCATCTTCAACTAATATATTTTAGGTGCTATGACGTACAACAACAAAACTATGAGTAAAGAAATTAATTTTTTGATTGAAAATAATATTATTTAAGCCAGGTACACCTTAGACTTTAAGAAATATAAAAATGAATTTTGCACACTAAATTATTCATTAGTAAGATCTTGGTAAATTCTTATTCTAGATACATTCAATATTTGATTCTGAGTATTGCGAATATGTCACTAATCAAGTATTAATATTGATAAAAGAGAAGAACGATATTATCAACATCGCCATCATTATAAGTTGAATCTACACAAGTAATCGTGACTGTTATCATAAAAGAACGAGTCCCAACTACCACAAAACCATTTGTTTGTCGAAAGAGCAACGAACTTATACTTCCACGATCTGCACCCAGTACTGGTCCAAGCGTAATACTATTACCCAATTTTGGATTAGTTTGATTCAGAAATGTCAATGAAATTCAAACGTTGTCATTTTGACTTTGTCAACCATTAATCCATGCCGAAAAATTAAACTAAACTGTCTGATTATCAATGAGAAAAAAGGATTAACTGAACTTGTCAAGTTAGGTGTTTGCCACATTGAAGTAACTGTCAATATTTGACCATGAAAATAACATTGTTAGCTTTACTTTCTTGTATCAACAGTGGGTCAGATTCTATTGTTGAGATATACTATTAATTAAGTTAGTATTTATTATAAGAGTACTAATTAAATGAATGGAGCTCAAAATTTTTAGTATATACATCGAACGCACTTTTTCAAATCTTCTCTATATAACTCATTTTTGATTTAATTTACTGATGCGTTCGAACGTTGGATTCCATTGAATATAGTCGAGTCCGTTAGTAATTTTGTCAGTCAGATTTTACTCGGTGATTGGATCTGAGTAGATTTGATTGGAATCATTCATTTGTGAAAATCAAGATGACCTATTTTGAAAATTTTGTTATCCGACTCTCATTTTTATACTTTATTATGACAATAGAATATGCTATCTAGTGGCATATTCCGAGAGGAGCTAGGGGAGTTCAGTTCTCTCTACTAAAATTTCTATTTCGAATTCTAATAACTGATATATAAATCATTCGAAAAAATTAAATATCGCACATTTACATCTTTCTACTAGAATAAAGAGAAATAAACAAATTTATAGCAAATAGTCTATCATCAGAGTTTCATTTCATTACAACTCATAAATAGTGAACATTTTTGCATTTACATTGTGAATAAATCAGAACCTTAAACTTCTGCACACAGTTGAGTGTTGATTGATGAATATTATATCTCGTGTTATAAGTGATGAACTAGTTAAAATTTTCTCCAGTGAGTTCGCCTCAAGATGTTAACGTTGAACAAGAACAAACCTTGCAGGCTAAAGAAAAGACAATTGGTGAATTATATAATAAGGTTACTAATATTAGCCATTCATGTTAAAATTCACGTGCTCAGTCTAAACTAGCTTTACGTTCAACAAATAATGAAAGTAGATCATTTACAGCAAAGTGGTATGGTGAACATACGTGGTTAGAATATTCAATCAAAACAGACGCTGCTTATTGTGGTTACTGTTCAGATTTTGGCGCATCAGCATCAATGTTAAACAAAAAGTCTTAAACTGAGACCTTCATCAATAATAGTTTTTGAAATTGAAGAAAAGCTCTTGATGCATCGAAAGGCTTTGACAGACATCCACAAAGCAACGATGCATTTTATCAACAAAGAGAACAGACACCACACAACACAATGTTATACAAGTATTAGACAAGCAATTGCAACCAGAGGATATGATGAAAGTGAAAGGTAAGTTCAATATATGTCATAAACATAGAATTATTTTACTGAATAATATTTTAAATTTCGTCAAATAAAGGCAATTTCTTTAAAATACTGAAATGGACTTCGTTAACCGATCTAATTATAAAATTGATCTTCCAAGACGATTATAGACTAGAAGAAATATGTTCATTTTATTAGTCAATGAAAGTCGTGATAGTAGTGATCACGTACAACTGTCAATAGTCACACGAATAGTGGTGTATACAGATGCTGATAAAGATATTATTCAAGAATACTTTCTTGGTTTGGTTCGATTGCATGAAATTGTCAACTATATAATAAAATATGATATTAAATTGGAATCATGTATTTCAGTGTTATGATGCATAAGAATTTATTATGATAAATAATTATTTGAAACATCATTACTGAATTTATTAATTTACCTCAGAGCATCAGTAATGGTAAGCAAAATTGCTAGTATGCAAACAATTCTTCATCAAAAACCATATGTCTAATGATATTTACATCCATTATCATACATACAGGCTTCACCTCATAATCATCGATGGTAGTAAGATTGTACAATATATTGATGAATTTTATTATATTATATTAGAAATTCAAACTTATTTATGAATCAATTCTTGTTGCACTTACAAATCTTACGAACTAAAGTAATCTTCGCTCTATTGATGCAAAAGGTATGTATTATCGGCTAAACAAGAGCTAGCATTTATTGTTATCATGTTTATATTAATTAAATTATTTGAATCAATCAAAATGACACGTTCTTTTATCATTTAGGTGAATCGATTAATTATGCTGAGAAATACTTTCAGAAATTTTATACTTTTTTTGTAGTCGAAAAGAAAGGTGCCAGTAATTCAGAAATGGAATAATGTGGTTTTCTTGGATATTTTTACATGGTTCGATAGACCTTATTAAACTCCACAAAACTGTATATACAAAAATTTTTTGTGATGAGTAAATTTTCATTAAAATTAGGCTTTTTAAATTATTTTTACTGTTTCAGCCGTTTCAAAATATACTCATTTGATACAGTGTGAAAAACTGCATCGACTAAGTAGTTTTCAAACATCTTACACAAGGATACCAATGGAAAACAGCTAAATTTAGTATAAAACGTCAAAAATGCGTGTTTTTTCGGTATATTCTTTAGATAGTTTTCAGTGAGTTTTAATCCAACAACTCTGTTTAAAATTTTTTAGTATATACAGCTTTGTAGAGCTCGATGAGATCTATCGAACCACGTAAAAATATCCAAGAAAAATACATTATTTCATTTTTGAATCACTGAGACCTTACTTTTCTACTGCAAAAAAGTATAAAATTTCTGAAAGTATTTTAAGTTCGATATTAGTAAGTTTGTATAGCCCTTACTATTTAGTATCAATAAAGCCAATTTTTAACGAGCTTCCATTTGATATAAAATTCATTACGCCTTCTACTGGAAAATATAGACGATATCCCCGGGAATGAGATTGACTGGACGTAATTCCTTACAAGTGGAATCGCAGTTTGACCGCAATTGAACACATGGCGCTGGTCTTAGTGATCGAAAGCAGAAGAGTTAAGGATCTTTGTTTTGTAGATTGAGTAAGAAAATTATCGGTAGTGTATTGATTAGAGTATCATAAACTTATGGGAGATATTTCGAAGCAACTGCCTATTCAAAAGATTTTTAGCAAAAGAACTATTAAGTTTGAGTGGTTTTTGGATTTTCAAACTGTTAAAAGATGTTCTCGATGGAGATCATGAGAAAAATGCCATGAGACCTTGACACAGATTGATTTTAAAACAAAAGAAAAAAGAAATATTCGTTTCATATTTTAGAGCCATCATTAATAGTACTATGTGATAAAATTTATGTTTATGTCTCGAAATTATAGAACTAAGCATTTACAATTATTAATGTAGTGTTTGTTCTCTAATACTAGTTATTTGAGTTTTGATTTCAATCACTTGTGGATGTTCATCATCGAGTCCAATCTCCATAGCAAGTTTTTTGGCAGTTTTTAAATGTTTCAATGCGATTTTATATTCATTTAAACGCATATAAGTATCTCCAAGGTTATTATGAGCAATGAAAAGATTCTGTTTATCTCCAATAGCTATATTGTCCAAATGTTTATAAATAGATAAAGCTTTTTCGGTAAATTTTATTAATTGTTTATCGTCTTTCATTATTGTAGATGCTAGAGTTCCCAAATGTATATAGGATTCCGCAGCATAACCAGGATCTTCGCATTCATCCGAATGACTTTCATGAATATTAACGACTTTCCTATGATATTTAATCGCTTCATCAAATGAATCCATCTTTTCGTATATAAATGCCATGTCGTGATATAGTTCCTCCAAAAAATTTTTGTCTTTAACATCGTAAGAGGAAGCTTTATGATATTTTTTTAATGCTTTTGAAAATTTTCCTGCTTTTTCGTAAAATGTTCCTATACTATGATGGATTTCTGCCAGGATATATTCCGAATTGTCTGCAGCATCTCCATACGAAAGTGCAATTCTGTAATTTTTCATTGTTAGAGATCCATCTCCTATACCTTGATAACTTTTACCTATGGCCCAATATGTTTCAGAAAACCAGTTTTCTAACGTAGCATCTTTACATACTTCTAATGCCTTTTCATAATAATCTTTCGCAGTTTCATAATTTTCTAGATAATCAAAGTAAACATTACCAATATAAAAATAATTATTTGCTAGTTGCTCCGCCGTATTGATATATTGTTGGGCATCTGTAAAAGTTTGAATTGCTGAAGGGTAATCGCCCAATGAAATATAGGCATTGCCTATTTCACGATAGGTATCAACGATTTCGCGTTCGTCTTTAAAATCAGTTGACGGACTCAAGCGAATTGTTAAAGCTTTGAGTGCGTAATTTAATCGTAGGTTATGTTTTTCTAATTCAGCGGACGCAAATGCCATATTGTGATAAGAATCAGCAATAAATGGATGATTGTTCGGATATATAGATTTTCTAATTTTTAATGCTCTCTTACAAAACATCAATCCTAACTTGCCTTTTTTCTGAATGCAATAAATGTGTCCTAACATATCGTAGGCTTGTGCAAAAAAGTTCATGTATTTGTTCTCACAAGATTTTCTCAGCTGTAAAATTTTTCTGCAATATTTTAGTGCTTGAGAATATTTGTTTTGCTCAAAATATAAATGTAATAAGTGACAGTACATCTCGAGAAGATCGTTTAAGTAAGGTGTAGACTGTTCGCTGATAATACTTAGTGCTTTCTTGTAGTACTTTAAAGCAGTATTCGGATATTTTAGCTTTTTGTATGCTGATCCGATATGAATGTACACTTGGATCAAATGTTTATCGTCTTCAGATCGAGATTTTAGTACAATTGCCAGACCTTTCTTAAAGTTTTCCAAAGCAGTTTGATTTTCATCTAAATTTAAATAAAGTGTTCCTAATGACAAATAGCATTCTGCTATACAAATACTACTGACCGGCATCGATTCACGTAGTATATGAAGTGCTTTTTCATAATATTTTCTAGCCTTATTGTAATTACCCTGATCGTTATAAACATTACCTAAACTCCTTAACGTAGAAGCTATAGTATGATGATTTTCTGGTAGTATTTGTTGATTTATCTCGTTTGACTTTTTATAGTACTTAACTGCGATTGAGAATTTATCGAGCTCGTGATAGGTACTTGCTAATGCCTTATATGTATTAGCTAAGGCTATATTACTTTCTGGATATAAAGTTTTCCGAATTTTGAGAGCCTTTTTTTGAAGTTTTAAAGCTGCCTTGTAATTGTTTTGATTCAGCCGCAGATGTGCCAAATCAATATAGAATTCAGCTAAATAATATTGTGTTTCTTCAGTCAATGCTTTCGAATATATTTTCTTGGCTTTTTTGAAAAGAGACAAAGCTTCTTTATAATTTCCTTCGCCGATCAGCATAACTGCAATGGTAGAATAAGCATATCCAACATTTATATCATCTTCGGGCAATTCTCGAATTAATAGTTCGTAATAATGACGAGCCCTCTTACAGTCATCTAATTCTTTTGATAAAAGATCGCCGAGTATCAACAATGAAGACTCTTGACCAATGGATGCTTTATAATCATCAAATAGATTTTTCAAGGGTTCATGTTCTTCGCTAACCAGCTCCAATTTTACAAACCAAATTTCATCAGTGAATTCTTCAACTGAGAGGATTTTAAAAATAGTTCCCATTGTGAAAAGATACTCGTCTTCGTCACTATTAACGCTGACTTCACTTATTCGTGCAAAAGGTTTACTTTTGTTAATGCTCGAATCAACATTAATTTCAAATACGACTGACCTTAAAGTCGAGTCAGCGTGTACTGCCAGATTTCCACTAAAATCACTCGCTACATTCGAGGACGATGTGGTGGACAGGAATGTATTCACCGAAATATAACCGTTTATATTCTTTTGTATTTTTTCAAATTCAATAGCATGCATGTTCTGACCACGATATAACGTCAAAATTTGCTTATCCACAAATTGCTCATCATGTAAACGCTTAAGTTGCTTATACAAGTCGATAATAAAAAATCTGTACAGAAATATACGATCAATATTTTCAGTTCGTAAAGCTTTGTTAATAAGTCGATAAACAAAACAATCGCGCGTATACCAACGAATTGCATCTTCACAATTGTACTGATTTCTAAATTCTTCAATTTTTCGCTGTTCAACTTTATTGTCCCAGTATTGTTCTAGGCACTCATTTATCATATCAGTTTTAGCAGTTGGTGAATCAGGTAAGCATAGCAATACGTATAGTAATATGTGAAACCACATAGATTTTCCTTGTTCATTTTTCAGATCTTGTGTTGTATTGCCTTGAATTACAGTTATAGGCGTCCGATCTAGATAGTCAGAAATATCTTTCATTAGCTGTACGAGTAATGGCTCTCTTTCTACGAAAATTCCTCGAATTTTGTTGAATTCTTCGGACCATACAGCGTGCTTATCTTTGTTTAAGCAGAAAATATATATCAATTCAATATTCGGTAAATCATGAATAACTGGTAAAATCTTTTTACCGTATTTACCTGAAACGATAAAAAATATTTTCTCATCTTTAATATTTGTTATATAAGCAATACATTCATCCACATCATTAAATGTTTTTAGATAGTTAACGATACGTCGGATTCTCGTCTTTGTCCGTTCAAAGTTTTTCGATTTCTTCTCAGCATTAGCATCCAGCCAAATCACAATACAGTCTTCTAAATTTTGTGTATGATAATCACTTACAAAACGGCTAACGAAAGTGTTCACGATGTTTTGTGAGAAGTCAGTCGTTTGAGGTTCTGAAACGGTTCGTCGTAGTTTCTTCTTGGGTGGACTATATAAATTCTCCGTAGTGGTTGCCATAAAATATTTTTTTATAACCTTCAACACTTCTTCTATTAACGCATTCAATATGCACGTTTTTATATAGTCACTACAAAAAATAGTTCTGTAAGAACGAGAAAAAAAATGCCTTCTTTCAAATATTTTTTCTGTTTACTTAATTAGTGAAAAAAAAACCAAGTGTAAGTGCTGCAAGCACATTAAGGTAAAATATATCGTCATTTGCGACACATGCGACATATTCTGAAAGCATGGTTGGAATCTACCATACGACAAATTTTGATTTTTTTTCTCGAAGCATTTGATTAATATATTTTGCGATTTAATTATTGCCATGTTGAAGACTCAAGAAGATCAGACCTTAGGATCTGTCCATTCTTGAAGTGATTTGATCTTCATCAGATCACTAAGAGTTGGTCTCTCGCAATCATTGGCCGAGAATGGCATATTCTCGACAAATAAATGTCATAGTTGACTAGTTAAGATTGGAATAAGTGAAAGAAAAAAGCAATCTATATGGTTGGAAAAAATATTATTCTAGGAGAGTAACACCATCATTTCGAATAGAGTAAGTAATGAATTTTATACCAAATGAAATCCTGTAAAAAATGGGATTTATTGATACTAAATAGTAGGAGTTATGAAGACCTTTGTATATTAAACTGTTGAAAACTATAATATGTCAGTGACATAACCTAAGAGAAAAGTTATTTTCGAAGTGAAATTCAAATTAAATGTGTTCCAAAATAGTTTTTTTCTTCAATATTAAATGAATTGAATCAATAACGCGTGTGACGACCGTTAGCATTCTCGATTGCACGAAGACCTGATGGATACGAATGTAAAAGTTTTTCAAAAAAGTCAGTGTCTGTTTCCAAAATTGGTCAAAACATTTGTAAGATGCACTTTGAGTATATCTTTACGACAGCGATTATCTCCAGTTTCCGATAATATTTTTTTTTCTCAACTTCATCTTTGATTATTGATCCAATACGTTCTGCCATATTGAGATTAGGTGAGTTACCTAGTCAGATATCATTACTCCAAAACTTCACATTATTGTCCTGAAGCAAATAGCGGGTCTTGTTTGCTCGCATACATGGTGCTTTGTTAAGAACAAATGTGGTTTCATCAGAATCAATAATATTTTCTTCATCATTTAAAGAGGTATTACGAATCCAATGCATATTTGATTTTGAACTATTTGACGATACCTTTCATCCTCTTCAATATCTCCAACGCCTAAGGCCCAAATTCTATCATTTTGATAATTTAGTCTACGAACAAGTCAGATATAAAACTCGTCAGATGGTGTAAGATGAAGAAAATCCTCTTCAGTCCAATCTTCTAATCACTCACACAGCCACAAACGATCTGATATATGAGTTTCAAATTTTAATGGCTTTGGAATAACATGGAATGGCTTCAATTCGTTCTCCTTGACGATAATTATTGATTGTTCTTCCAGTGCCGTACTCCTTTGGCTCTTCTGCAATCTCTTTCGCCATAACAGAACAACTTTTTCCTTGTTGACCACTTGCTTTATGAATGATGTCTCGACTTGGTTGTGATAATTTGAGTTTGCGACCAGCGTCTGAATAATCGGTGAAACATTGGTCATATGAGTTTTCTCCACCATTCTATGACAAATTGAGTTGTGTAGTGGATTTTGTCCGCGATCTATCACCGATTAATAAAAGTTGTACGTGCGTCGCAAGCTTCACGGAAAGCGATCCCTTTAATTCTGTCAATCTCTCTTGTTCATTATCGTAAGTACTGGCCATTCTCAAGTAAAGCATTTAGTTGATTTATCACAAGAACGTATTCTCCTTTGTCAGATACATATAAATTAGAGCTGGTTCTTACATACTACTTCACGTACTATTTAAACTTTTCTCTTTCGTAATCTTCTCTAAGAAAAAAAGCCAAAAAAGTGTTTTTATTTCTCTATCTTGTGAGGCATGGATAGCAGAACGCGAAAAGATAATAATATTCTTTCAGTCAAGAGTACGTTGTATAACCATCAGAACATAGTTACTTTAATTTTTTCTACAAATTTTCGCTCTTTTTTTCGTCTTTCAAGTCGATAAAAGCAAACTATAACCTTTACATTCTACAGAATAATATAAATTTCGCGAGTTTAATACACAAAGATTTTTATAACCCCTATTATTCAGTATCAATAAATCCTGTTTTTTCACGGGCTTTCATTTGGTATAAGTAACCGTTTACTTTGGCGATATAATTTTCGATGGTGTCAATCTCTGCGTTATTTTCATCAACAATGGTTCTTTTCATCGATGAGATATCCACATGAAATTAATTTAACTCAGCAATTAAGTTAGGAATCTATCGAAAATCTCAGCTGCAATTCATAGTGTTTATGATATAGTTGGATAACCATTCTCTGCATATGGTTTATATCTAATAAGTGAACGAAAATAATGATCGCTAAAAGAAAGATTATTGACAAAGATCATCACGAAAATTTCAGGGATATACATTACATTCAGAAATTATAAATGAAGATGATTATCGTAATAATACATATGATCCATTGATTAATGCAATCTTAATAGAAATGTGTGATCCTTTTTTCAGCTTCAAATATTGCTGTATTGTCAAGTGTATCAGAATTATCTCCACAAAGTAAAAATTTTTTAAACTATGATCTTTTATTTTATGTCAAATGTTCATGTTGATAGTATACTCAAGGATCTTCCCTAAAGAATAGATCTTATCATTGATCGATTACTTATATTGAATTATTTTTACCTAAAATCGTATCTATCATTATACTTCCAAGGCAGATGAATTGACTATATTAGCTATTGAATAAAAAAGTAGATGTCACTCTTTTATTATAAAATGATTTTATGCAAGAGAAAAAAGAAACCAATTTGTTTTTCTATATTTGATGACACGATACATTAACTGATCATTACGAATAATTATACACAAATGAAAATAGGGACCCCTTTCTCAATATTTTTTGTTACAAATTTGCACACAGAATGATTGAAATGTCTCTTTTGTTTTGCATTGAATATGATGCATCATTTGTATTTAAACTATTTAATAAATAGTACTATGATTGGTCAATGATAAATATGAATAATAGTGATATGTTTGTGTAATGATTCGAACATACATTACAAACCTTACAATTAAATATGAGGGTTCAAAATCCATTAAAATTAGAAGAAAATAGAAATACTGAAGACAAATATGGTGTAACACATGTATGTCGTGCTATTAAAAGTGATTTAAAAGATGTTGTACTTGGATATATTAAATAAGGAGTTAATATGAATTATCAAAATAGTGTTGATGGTGTAACACCATTTATTCGTGCATGTAATACAGAAAATGTTGATATGGTCAGATTTCTTCTTGATAATGTAAATAATCTTGATGTTAATTTAACTGATAAACATGGTTATTCAGCACTTTATTATTCTTGTCAATATGGACAAAATGAAATTGTCCATTTGATTCTTAAACAAACAAAACCTATTATTACATTGACTATTATTGAAAAGGCATTAGGAAAGATTGATGAAAATATTTTAAAACAACTTATTGATCTTTATAAAATTCAAAATAATCAATTATCAGAACTTTTAACTATTCTTGTAAAAGGTTGTACATCATTATCTCTTCTTCAATATGCAATTGGTCAAAAAATTGATCCATACCAGTATTTAACTGATGAAGTCTTTCTTTCCGCTTGTCACAATAATCATAACATAGATATTGTTACTTGGTTATTAAATGAAGGTGGAAAATTTAAATCTAGAATAAATACATGTGTTGATTCTGATGGTCGAACAGGATTGATGCGTGCAGTACTACATCATGCTGATACAATTGTTAAATTACTTCTTGAATATGGTGCTGATCCATATATAAAAGATTATTCTAATTGTGATGCTATTGAATGTGCTAATAGAAGTTATGATGATGGAGCCGATTATTTACGTATCAGAGATCCACCAGATATTGTTATTCAAATTATCAAACTTCTTACGGAACATAGAAATAATCATTAATAAATTAGTTTTTTATTCATCTTTCAGCAATAATATAAGAATCTTCTAGCCGTTAAATTATTTTTTTTGTTTGAAAATAAATAGTAAATTTTCTAAAAAACTAATCTTCAGAAATAATACAAAATTTCTGAAACAAACACATTTTATTATTGTCTATAGAAAAACAGAAGTTGTTTTTCAAAACTCAAAGTTTCATTGAAAAATTACCATAATAGACATTTATAAAATTTCGTATTGGTATTTTAATACATAACAGATATTACCACTAGGATAGATCAACGTGACAAATAAAATCAATTTCAATGGAATTTTAGACAATTATTGTCAAACATTATTTATTGCTTTTAATTGTATCATCGTATACTAAAAAAATAATGAAAAACAAACTATTTAAAAATAAATTTTTTTTAATTATACCTTGTATCTAATGAATCATTGTATCTTCATTAAATTAATCGTAATGTTTCACACAGCAAACATTTTTCATGATTATAATGATTGACATTTTCGATAATTTTAATATTATTTCTGTGTTGTATATATTCGTTGTGAAATTTCCTACCGATATTTTTTCGTTCGTTTCATCCAAATGAAAGAAAAAAAAGTCAGAGTATGATGAAAAATAATAAATGATTCATTGTTCCTTTTTACTATAGAAGAAGTGCGTGTAATCAACAGACCATTTCAATGATGTTTTTTCTTTACATAAAAACATGCTTTTTACCTAATTAGTGTAACTAGTGTAGGCACGAATATATTTTACCTTTGATTATCGTTTCATTCATTGTATTTTATACTTCGATTTACTTCCTTTGTAAGATGGGAATCAATGGATCAACATCCAAATCTATTTCATTAGAACAACAACAAAATATTATATTGAAACAGCTTGGAAATATGGCAATACGTTTTGCTGATCTCGATGAATCTAATAGATTACAACGTCAAGCAACTATGGAAGAAATGATGAAAATGATTTTATTATTTATACAATTAGGCACTAATAATACCGTAATACGTAATGAAAACATCGAAATAGAAATTGAAGGAACTATGTATGAAATTGTTCAACTTGTTGATCAAGGTGGTTTTGGGCGAATTTATAAAGCCAATGTAAAAAATAAAAATATGATGGCAGCCATTAAATTTATGAAAAATGTTCCTAATCGAGAAAGAGCAATTAAAGATGAAATTAATTTCTTACGTGTAGCAAAACAAATTCGTATTGTTAATCATCCCATAATTGAATATTATGGAAGTTTAGTAACATCAGAAGGTATTTATATTGCTATGGAATTAGCTGATTGTGATCTTACTACATTTTGGATGAATGTAGTTAAAAATTCCGCAATAGAAGAAATAGTTTTATATGGAATGATTATAATTGTTTATGTTTTACGTGCATTAACATTTCTCGAAAGATTAAATATTGTTCATGGTGATATTAAACCTCAAAATCTAGTTGTTGTACATAGTGAAAAAACTTTTTGTATCAAATTAATCGATTTTGGTACAGTACTAAGGATGAATACTCGAATTTCGCAGGTTACAATTAATCATACTACTACTTTTACTGAGTTTTATATTGCACCTGAATTTATACAACGTAATGAAAAAAATCTCTTCTCAAGACATAAACATAAGAAATCTGATGTTTGGAGTGCTGGTCTTATGTTTTATTTTTTATTTCAAGGACGGTTACCATGGAAAGATCAATATGATTATCAAAATTTTTGTAATGATCAAAATGCAAAAGATATCATTGTTCCGGATAATAGTTTTAAAATGATTATTGAGCTTTTATTAAAAAAAA
>JAJEKB010020950.1:72173-96775 GCA_022393335.1 Macrotrachela quadricornifera
ATTTGCAGGAAGAGTTTTTTGAATGATTTCAAGTGTGTTTTCGTAAATCGAAAGTGCTTTAGAATACTCTCCGGTGTTACGATACACCTCGGCGATGTTGTTATAGGAAGTAGCCAATGAAGGATGATTTGCAGGAGGAGTTTTTTGATCGATTTCAAGTCCTCTTTCATAGTACCAGATGGCCTTATTATAATCACCTTGATCACATTTAACATATCCAAGACAACTATAATAATGTGCTTTATCACTTTCAGCGGATGTCTGTTCCAGTAATAATGTGTAGAGTTCTTCAGCTCTGTCGAACTTTTTCAAGTCAAGTAACAAGTTGCCTATTCGTTGCCATCCTGTCCCACTTGCAGTTTCTTGTATATATTTCGTAAGTGTTCGCAGTTGTTTATCATCATCTGATGTTAGTGTAAGTTCCACTTGATAAAGTGGCTTGTTTGTGTCGTATTGTGTAATTTCCCCAATACGGAAGACTGTGTTCATAGAGAAAAGGATTTCTTCTTCCGTCTTGTAATAACTAAATTCTTTGATAGCAGCGAAAGGAGTAGAAGAAATAGAAGGATCAACAGAAATTTGGTAGAGAATCCCAACCATATCAGTTTTTGTTAAGGCACCATCGGCAAATCCGCGAGAAACTTCTTGATATGTGCTGGTGGATAGAAAGTTGTTGAAAGATATCAGTCCACCTTTTGCTTCACACAGTTTCTCAAAATCGTTGTTCGATAGACTTTGTCCTCGGTAAACTATTAAAGGTTGTCCATTATAATCACTTATTTGTTGTTGATGTAATTGTTTTATTTGTCGATGAAGATCACGAATAAAGAAGCCAATATTAATGATAGTCTCTACCTCTAGTAGACGTAGCGCACTGTTGAGCATAGAATAGATGAATGAAGGGAAAGTATACCACCAGATTGGTGAATATACGTGGTATTCATTTTTGAACTTAGTAATATTAGTTAATGATCCGTAGTCACCTTTTCGACAGTAGGCGGCGAAATTGTCGATGGATTGTTGGTCATATTCCATTTCAAGGAGAATATCCTTGAATATTTTGGTATACATAAATGTGGGTTCCAGTTGATTTAAATCTTGATTGGAAGCCCCTTCATTCACTGTGATAAAACTTACAGAAATGAAATCTTGGTCACACTGTTTAGCAGCCATTTGCAATGCTTCACTAATAGATGTAATTGATGTATGTACACCTTTGACCTTTTTCCATTTTTTAGGGCATTGCTCATGTAGATTTTTATTGCTACAGGATACGTAAACATCATCTAATTGAGGAATATTATGGATAAGAGGTAATATTTGTTGACCAATTGTACCCTCTACTATTAGGAAGGCTCTGACGTCATCAACTTCAGTAAGAAAATCGATGCAGTCATCTCTTTCAGTAAATACATTAACGTCGTTCACAACGTTTCTTAATTGTGTGAATGCATGTTGCCAATCTTGGTTTGCCTTATCAATACCAGGATCGAGCCAAATTAATAAATAATTTTGAAGAATTCGTTTTCGAGAATTGATAGTACTGTTAGCTGTAGTTGCAGTTGAACCAAAAATTTTTGGTGTTGCAGTAATATGTGCTTTTGATTTTTGTCCATCCATAATTTGTTGAACGATTTGTTAATCACCTATATGAAATGATGTGTAGTTAATTATTGTTTAGACAAAGAGAGTTCATATCATCTATGCATATGAACATACTGACGAGAGAACATATATAAGTATTTAAGTCGTTTAGACTACATCCTTTCGTGTTGAGTGGGCCGCAATGAGATATGCAATATCTCAAAAAATGATGTGCCCTTAGACATTGCCTCAGAAATCATAGCCATTTTAATGAAACTTCAGCCTATAGGTCCGTGTCTATCAATAAATTAAATGATATTGTTTCAAGCTGAGATTTAGCCCACAGATAGGTATATTTGTGACTAGAATGCTCTGAAAAAGACTCTATCAGTTTTCATGATCTACTTCGAACCGGGATGTCACACTTACGGTTTTGTATAGCTCACTGAGGCACATCGAATAGTATATAGGAAGACTCGTTTTCATTATACTTTGATGTTTTGAAGGTCTTAACAGTGGTACCCATAGGCATTATGATCATTAGTATGTCTTAAGATAAGCAATGTAAATTATTTTTTAAAACTTTTTTCAGTAGAGTAGTTCTGAATACTGTTTAACTTTCTATATTCATTAGTATTCATCGTTGCTGTCTTCCTATGTCAAAATAGTCACTTTCCATAGGTCTCTCTAATTTATCAATTATAGGCATTCCTATGTTATTGACCTTGTGCCACAGAATGAATGGGTACCAATGTGAAACTTTCTCAAAAACTGCATATTATCGAGCTCTATATATCCTAAAAATAACTTCGTTGGCTACAGCGCGGTCCATTGACATAGTACCAATTTACTTCCTAATAACACCCATAACTAATTAATATAAAAACCGTCTTTGAAAGTGAAAAAAAGTTTTTTGATTTCAGGAGCCCTGGGGAGAAGTACCGAAAAAGGAAGAAATTAATTTTTTAAAAAAACTGTTGGGCGTCTATATATTCTTGTACAGTTTCATATACAAATCAAATCCGGATACTGGAAATGGAAGTTTGTGAAGAAATTAATGAAAATACAAAGTTCCTTGTTTACAGCTCATCCCTCTATCCACCTCAAGGGCCCTGAAGTCAAAAGCTTTTTTTCCATTTTCAAAGACGATTTTCATATTAATCAATCGTGGATCTAGTGTTGATTATCAATACATGAAAATTTTCTAAGAAACTTTTGACATTGCGAAAAATGTCATCAATGCACTGACCACTTTAAATAGAAAAGTAGGTCTTTTTAGAAGGTAAATTAGCAATATGTCAATGGGTCGTGCTATAACTAACAAAGTTACTTGTGAAATATATAAAGCTCGATAATATGCATTTTTTGAGAAAGTTTCACATTAGTACCCATTTATTCTATGGCACAAAGTTAACAACATGGGAATGCCCTATAATCAATAGCACGAAAAATTAAAATAGGAGCTGTCACTTTTAAAAGCTTTCAGAGAATTATGAGTTCACGTTAAATGCCTTCATCAAACTAAAGTAATAAACTTTTCTCAAAAATACTGTTTTTTTGCTGGTATAGTCGAGATTTGTGATTGGATGACTACCGGTCGTTCCAAATAAAATCTGACTAATTCTAAGTATAGGTGTGGTCATGACTAGGGAATATTGTTAAAATGAATATCCGAATCAACAGCCGCACTCCAGTGAGGAATGTTCCTTAATAACTAGATGTTTGAGACATTTGCGATGTACTATTGATCTTTTTATGATTCAAAGTGAAATGTAGGAGTTTAGAACATCATTCTGCTTGACTCTATTTACAATAAGATTATTTTACGTATAACAATCACTTCAATCAAGACTCTCAAATCCACATGTCAAGCTCTTTCAATCAGAACCTTTTTGAACTTATACGTGCAAGAAATATTGGACAAATAATTACAGAAAAATCAATTATAGTCAGAAATAATCCAAATAAGAAATTTATGAAAAAAATTAATTATATGGGTGCAAATCGAAGAAAATTCTTTAAGGATATTGTCATTTACTCTAAAAAAAAATCGATTATATTCAATTTCTTTTCATGAATGTTTAATTGATTATAATGGATTTTAATCTGATTATATTTCTAATTGTTTTAGAAGGATGCTCTGTTAACATTAAAATCGCTGATTTATATGTGTTCTAGTTCTGGTTATTAATGACTACCATTGACATTCAGCTTTAAGTTTTTCACTAGTCTAATAATATTTGAAATTAAATATACTTACGTGATAAAAGATTTCAAGTGTACGAGTTGTTTTTTGTGTGCTTGCAAACAATTTTGCTGCGTATATATCGTCAACAAAATCAGTGTGTTTTTTCCAACATACGTTTTTTTTTATATGATTAATGAACCATGACATTATCATTAATGAGACAGTTTGTTGCATGTATGCCTTTGTCCTTACGTGTATATCGTCATTGTAGTCTTCTTCCTCTTTTCTTTTGCTTTTCTTTATGTTTCGTGTCTTTATGATGAAAAAATATTCACTAATATTTGTATACATATATGTATTATATTGTAATTTCGCAACCTTCTCATATGAAAACAAAATTATAATGTTTTTGAAATTATACATGATTAATAGTAGCAATATATTGTTCCATATTCGTCTGCTTCATGACAATGAATTGTCATATTGACTATAGAAAAACATTTTGATTAGAAAAATGGATCAATAGAATTTTATTTTGTCATTTTATCGTCGTTCAACAAGTTATATCAAATAATCAAAATATACCACAAGATACAGGATGAAAAGCTGCATAATTTATAAAGGACTACTTATTTTATAATTGCACTCTTTTGTTTTTAGAACTGGGAAAACTCTGAGCGGCAAAGTGTCGACGTTGTGAAAATAGGATCTTTTTTTGGTAAAAGCCCTATTCTTTTTTTCCTATATCATCTTCTTATAGTTGTTCTTTGGAAATTGTAGAACTTTTCAAGCTGCATCTTGTAGTGTATTTTGTTTTTCTAAGAAACCTATCAAATAATAAGAAGATGACATGGGAAAAAAGGGATACAACTTTTACCAAAAACAAGGTGCTGTTTTCGCAACGTCGAAATTTTGTCGCTCAGTTTTCCTCATTTTGAAAAGAAAAAAGTGCAACTACAAAACAAGCAGGTTTTTATAAATTGTAGAGCTTTTCATGCTGCATCTTATGATATATTTTGATTTTTTAATACAACGTATTAAACGATGATAGAATGAAATATAAAATGCTTCACGCGTTTTGATCTAAAATAACCAGCTAGGTGTCAACAAAAACAGTGTTGATCAAAATTTTCTTACTATGATATTAGATGAATAGTGATCAAATAGCATAGAAAAATAGAGCAAAAAAGGTACCACCGCCACTACTTTTGGATACCCCTGAGTATAAGGACATTTCGAATCGGATAGAATTATGAAAACATTCTGCAAACAATACTGTGAAATTTCAATATGCACAACTTTCTAAACTTTTTTAGCAAAAATAAACATTTTTCTTTTTTTGATTGGTACTTCAGGCATATCAAAAGCTAATTAATCTAAATTTTCTTTTTCTCAGATTTTATTAGAAAAATTGCTTTTTAGGAATAGTAGTTTTTCACTATTGGGAAAGTTCGCATACAATGATCGTAAATGAGTCCTTTTATCTTGTTTTGTTTTATTTTAAAGAAAAATAAATAGCACATAACATCTAAAAGTGAAAAGTTGAAATAAATACTTAGTTAGAACAGATTTCACTTTATTTCACGAGAAAGCGTTCATTTAATTGTTGAGGAGCAAAACGTTTGCCTTCTCGATTTTTAATCATATACATATGAAAAACAATATGAATTTTTGTGAAGAAAGAAATTTAGAAAGCTGGGCATGTTCGAGTTGCGCAGTATTGTTTGCGAAATCTTTTCAGACTTCTATTCAATATTTGATAAAAACCTTAGGACAAACACTTGAGACCATGCGAAGAAAAAGAAAAAATAAAGTTTGACTCATTTTCTTTGGATCACCCGATATTATATTGGGTGAGATGAAAAGGCATAATTTAAATAAAGGATGGCCTATAAATAATAACACAACAATGAGAAATTTAAATATTTCTGCTTCCGTTCATTCAAACAGATTCAATTTTTGATTGGTAGGAAACTCTACTGAAATATTTTTTTCCATTTGGATAATGTAAGTAAATCCTACTGTTAAGTATTGTAATTGATATCAAAAAGGCAATTTTACTAGTTATCAAGTAAGAAAAGTACAAATGAAATATTGTGTAGAGGATTTTCAGTTATCATTCGACAGAATGACTTGAACAGCTGAAAATCATCTACACAACATTTTATATGTATTTTTCTTATTTGATAACTAATTAGTAAAGTTATTTTCTTGATGTCAACTAAAATATTTAGCAGTAGGATTTACATACATTATTCGAATGGGAAAAAATTGAGTAGAGTTTTATTACCAACCAAAAAATGAACCCATTTGAATAGACAAAAGTAGAGTTGTTTTACTTTTTATCGTCATTTTATTATCTATAGGCTACCCTATATATAAAGATAAAATTTCGAAATAGAAAAAAAAAATTGTTAAAAAAAACTCAAGATTCTCAAGAGATGGGGAAAAATAGTTGATTTACCTGTTCTTGTACGACTAATTAAAATTATATTTCAATAACTACATTTATAAAATTGAAATGAATTATTTATTTTATCAATTTTTCGAAGATTTTGAACGAATTGTTCGATATTTCCACCATCATTTCTTCCTTCATTTTGTATATTTGTCATAATAGTTCACAGATGTCATAATATTAATATATTGGGTAATAACGAGCCACATATCAGAATATCGAAAAAAGCAACAATCTACTTACTCTCACTACCAATTTCTATAGTTGAGATTTTTGAGTAGTTTTGATGTAGCGAGATAGATACGATAAAATTTTCTTATAAGCAGAACATTAAGTCTTTTGATGATGAAGAAATTGTAGAATGTTTCCAATAATTTTAACTTTTTCTCTATGATAATGCTGCTCCTATTAATATTGGTAGATGAGAGATTGAATAGTGAATCAGATTCATCAATAAATCGTTTCAGTTTTTGCCTTTTTGAATCGAATTTCAAAGAGAAATTCATCAAATACACTATTAGAAGAAGCCATTTCTCTCTTTTTTATTTAAGCATCTTCTTAAAAATGTTTTTTCTGGAATTTTTTTCAATGATTATTCTCTCTCATTTACATCCATTCCTGATCATTATAATATCTTTTATGGTCAAAGATAACTAGTAAAGATTTTTCCCCATGCTGATGCCAACTTCTAGTTACATTGTAGTATTGCATTACAATGTTCGCGTTAAGTGATGGTGTGTACGAAAAGCTAAATGAAATGCTATATCATTATGTGCAACAACGATTTTTATTAGCTATTTCACATTCAAGTTGAACAAAACAGCGCCGGTTCTTTGTTCTTTTGGACCTCATAAACGGCTCACCGTCGGTTGTGCGGCTTTCAATTTTACATTCAACAGACGCGAATACAGTAAAGAAAGAGATTGATCCATGGAAGAACAACAGGTGATAAACAGGAAAAGAAGATTATAGTTAGGTGATAATAATATCAACATAGTCGAATTCAGCTTTCGCTATCTTTTTTATTCTTAATCTATCCTGCTTAATATGAATGGCACCAACAGATGCAATGGACTAATCATGTTGCCCGTCTCTAGTGCTAATCTAATTATTAATATGTTTTATTGTATTTTAAATTTAAATTTACTAAAGCTTTCGACTCGTAACTGGAAGTTGTCATCAGTAGAAATGACTTATTTAGGAATACAATAAAAATATGTCTTATATATTATAGTAGAATAAATAAAACAATAAACGACATAAAATTAACTCTTAATCCTTACAGCGATTCCAGAAGAGGCATTGGCACAATAACTTTTTTCATGGAGCACTAGTTTCTTTACATTACGAATGATGCGATCTGATCCATAGAGTGTGCTCTCTCTAGAGTAGAGTAGCTTGAACGATCCTGCAGTCTTGTGACAGAGGAAGAGAATCAAATTATATTGTTATACTTGACTCTTGTTCACAGACCATATTATTGGATGGATCAAAGTAATATCTATGTCGTATTATTAGAGTAACGGAAAAAAGTAAGGAGTGAGCCGATAAAATTTACAACTAAAGTATACATGTACTTTTCACACGTGTTGTCATGTTATAGGCTAGTTTCCTATGAGCCATTTTATAATCTCTAAAGAAATTCAATTTATCATAAATACGATTTTGATTTGTTATAAAGTGAACTTTTTAATAGCTGTTATAATTTTCTTCTTGATTACTTTCTACGTCCCATATGGTATTTAGATGGTCAATTGTGTTCCACTGTATTTGAAATTCACGAAGTTCTCATGAAACTTTTGAGAAGCATTTGATACATCAGAGGACTTCTTCATCAATTAATATCACACAACAACGCTAAAAGCTATATGCTGGTTATAAATAGAGAACATTTGGTTTGAAAATTTTCAATGCTTTCCATGTTTTCAAAATTATCGATTTTGTAGGTCTGATATTTTAGAAAGAAAACAATGAAGTGTAATATTCTTTTTATTAAGCAATAGTCCATGAAGTTTGTTACAAAAAAAGATTCTCATCGTTTTTCAATTGGACGCTTGCCTTAGATTGTATAATCATTCCACAAATGCTCATTCCAATGACCAATTAGCTGTAAAGAATTAATGGTGACATAAAAACATTTATTGATGCCATTAGGATTATAACCAATCCCGATTCTTACTGATCAAAAATGATTTATGTCAATATACATGTACTTACCGTAGTGTAACACCTTGTATCTATTCGTTACTGTGGATCAGGTATGTAGAATCTATCTGTAAGCTGTAGCGATCTTGCCAAGAAAAATGAACCTTTCAGGAAAATTTCGTTAGTTTGCCCTGTTTACTGTTGGGAAGATTCGGCAGATTCTGTACATCTTTCTGAAACACTTCCTTATAGAAATACGAGAAATGTAACTCAATCATTATTATGATGGTTCGACTGAAGACACACTTGAACTAAACATTGAAAAAGATAGAACACAAAAAAGAGTGAATTCAAAGTTCAAACCTTTATTGTTGATAGTAAATAAGCATGAGAAAAATATTACTTTGAAAGGTAAACGTATGCTCAGTGCTCTTATCTGTATTTTTTATTTACTGAATTTAGATAAAAATGAAAATGGGCAGAAAATCTTGCAAAGTATACATCACAGTCGTGAAATAAATTTGTTCTTCTTATTTAGTTATTATCGCAGTAATGTTGCCTCACGAGTCTTAATTTTTTGTTCTTACTTCTTCTTTCGTTGAAAGAAACATTATTTGTTTTATAATTATCTATAGTCTCAACCAGAAAACTACGTGTACATTTTATCAACAGTAGAAACCATAAAAAAGGACCATCCTAATGCAGCATTTTATTTGCGTCATTCGTTAGAAACCATTGACTTTAGAAAATATACTTTTGAAAAGCTTAGAAACTAACAGAGTTAAATCAAAATTCTATGGTTCCATTCACATTCTTCGCTATAGTACAAAATATTCACAATAACACATTTGGAAAATGTCCAGTTTAGAGATTACAGTTTCCTTTAATTTGACTTTTTTCTAGGCAGTATGTTATCTATTCGGCAAGATCGATTTTTCAATTTAGTACCAGGTGTTACTGATGAATGGTTTGAAGATAGTCAATTTCTTGAACTTTACAATCAGGCGGAAAAGTATCCTTCATCTACTTCCGTCATAGATTCATTGTTCACTTTAGACATCATCAATCATTCTTCACATCCAGTTTTGAAGGCCATCGAAACAGAACCTGCTTCTCACGATGTACTTAAAGTATATTCTTCTGATTTAGATGTGGGCACAACAAAGCTCTATAAATACATTAATGAACAGCTTATGAGAGACGAAAGAGACACGCTAACAAAATGAATGCCTTCCATTCGCCGTGCTACTAGTCAAATCAATAACAATAGTACTAATCAAGACTGCATTCTTTATCGTGGTATGAAGTTGAGTAAGCAACAACTCGAATTTTTTTACAATTGGAAAATTGTTTCGATTTCCTGGATTTACTACGACGACAGAAAATATTGAGGTAGCCAGACATTTTGGTGATACTCTATTTGAGATACATGTGACCGCACCATGTCATCAAGTAATACATATGACCCCTATCTCATATTTCAGTGAAGAACAAGAATGGCTCTTTTCTCCTTACTCACGTTTCAGAGTAAAAGATATAGTAGATAGACTTATCATTTTACAATCAATTGATAATTTAGAATATATTGAAAGTAGTCTTTCAAATGATGATGAAGAAGACTATTCAAGCAACGATGAACAAAATCGTGCATACACTAACTCAGAAAATTACGCGAACGATACTGAAGAATACAACTCAAATACCAATGGAGAAACAGTGTCAAGACAAGCTGATGAATATTTCCAATATGATTATGAAACAAATCGTAACTTTGTTAGTGATGAAGACAATTTCTCAATCGACATAAGCGAAATATCTACAGATAGTAGCCAAAAAACGTCTTCTAACTTTCTGTGTCGATTTCTGTCTTATATCGGCACTACATGCAGCTGCTTCCGCTTTTTCTTATGTTTTTCGCGATGACAATAGTTGCTGATTCGCTATAAGACAATAAAACAAGTGATTCTCTTCAGCTTTCCTTTTGAACTCACTCAACATCTAGAATAATTCGGATTTTGTTCGTTCTTCGAATATATTTAGTCTCATGCCCGGCTTTATTCTTGGATTTACATATTAAATCGTCTTGACCATTAATCATCCTGTTCTCACTCGGCTATTGTCTATCACTTATTCCGTTCCTTCTACTATTTCTCATATTTGTTCTATCTCCACAATTATACGATACCGTTCGTCAGTCATACCCTGTCCTATCCAAGAATAGGGTTAAGATACGATGCTCATATGATAGCTACAACTAGGATTATTTTGAAGCTGTACAATATTCGAAAATATTAATCAATGTCTCAAACTGATTTCTAGCGATAGAAATCGTCAAAAATCATCTAAACATCTTGATAACACCTTAGCAAGACGAAAGAACTCTGAAAAATGAACGCTTGTTTCTCTTGCGTTCTGACGATGTCTGAATGGTTTCATTACTTCTTCCAACATACGTGGTGATTAATCCTGATTTCTATGTATTTCTCGTAAAATTTCCTTTATCTGTGACAACTGTTGTTGGCTTTTACAGATCTTTATTCAAATAAATAAAAGTCGAGTCCTAATGCTATGAACGATTCGCAATTACCGAGACTTAGTAAAGTCCAATAAATTACTATTTCTTCTTTGATATTGATCATATGGCTCAGTTATGTCTTGATGGTCAACATATATAGTGTCTTATTTAGTCGTACTATCTTACATCTTATTGCGGAGTGATAAAGAAAGGATCAATAGCAGATTAACTCTAGTCACTCTCAGACTAATCGTACTATGCGGAAAATATTCCTAGAAACTGATTACGTACTAGAAGCAACTTGATCACAGTTATCTCACGATTCTTTCATTTTTCTTACAATTACAGATTTGTTGTTATGATCAATCTCCTTTTATATAGTTTTTGATATTGTATGCACGATGTTCTAGCCGTTCGTATAGTTCAAATTTATTAATTCTCGAATAAATATGAAATATGAGAAATTCTTATTTCTTGAAAATTTCTTTTACTTTCTTGATAGAATTCATTTGGGAATTGAAATGGACTCAACTAAAAGAAAGAAAAAAATTTCCATAAAATTTCGGAAAATGATGAAATGAATATTTTTATTTTGTTAATATAGTTAGGAATCATGAACTTATGAGTACCTCCTTGTATTATTTCTTTACAAGTGTCTAGTACTTCTATGGTTTAACGTTTGACGACCTGCGTCTGACCTGCACATTTCTTCTTGAGTATGCCCCCTATATTCTAGTGGTTTTATAGATCACCCCGGGCTTTCCTGGTCGAAATTCGGTTCGAGAAGCGATATTTCACGATTTCGGTCGTTTTTCGTAGAAAACCAATTCTAACCAGTTTCAATATCAAGTCTAATCAATCCAAAATTTAGAACTGGTATTGGTATTGGTTAGAATCGAAATCAATGCATCTCTAATTAACTATTTAAGTTTGTAAATATAATCGAAGCATTCATATCTAAGTATTTGTGCGATCAAATGATTGCTAGAGAATTTAACTTTGCATTGTGTTTGTTGAAAAAATCTATTTCCATTTGATTCGTACAGCGATATGGATGATAATTCTTTGTTGATGATCAAAGCAAAAGTAAGCAACAACAAGAAAGTTTTCATCCGTTTTGATTGCGTCAAAGCTGTTCACATGTTCAACTACAAGCAAGATCACTACTACTGCGAAGCAGAATCAAATAATTTCAATATTAATCGAAGAATCTTCTACACTTTACATTCGATTCTCAGCTGAAATCTGCAAATAAAGTTCAAAAGAAAGAGAAAGGATGCTTGAACATATAAAAAAGAATAACTTTTTGTTCGACTAATCTGACTAATCGAGACAAATGGTTGTCGAGAGTGTGTTTAGCTAAAAGTCCGAATGATAACATTGGCTATTCAGTGATCAAATTAATATTGTTCGACAAGTTCTTCGATGAAGAACGTGTAAATAACGATAGGTGATTATCGAAGACATTCTATTGCCAATCAATTCTCATTGCTCATTGTCAACTTAAACTATTGATACTTCGAACAGTACATATCAAAACACATGTTTTTCTGTTTGATTATGTAAAAATATTTTCCAGCATTGTCCACAATAACCTTTTCTTATATTGGTACCAGAAAAAGTTTGAATAATGGCGATGATGTATCAACTGTGATACTCAAGATTCATTTCTCTCTTTCTATTATTTCCTACCATAATGAAACAGATTTGACTGCAATTCCATCGAACGGGATGCAAGAATACGAATACAAGACACAACTTTCTTTTATTATTTCTTGCAACACGAAGTCAAGAGCACAAGAAAAAGCTCAATTGATGTCGAGACAATGCACAAAGTAATAAAAACTTTAACGTACAAACTTCACTTTGACATATTACCATTTCTTCCATATGTTATTTTTGGATGATATTGTCAGAAAGAAAAATATTTCAATTATGATTTAAAGTATTATCGAATTATTGTTGATCGAATCCTGTTAATGCTAGATTGGATAGTCTGAAAGGCGATAAAAAGGGATAGCAATCAGTTTATAGCCAATATAATTATCATTGAAAAGTGAAATGTCAATATGGTAATTTACTAGAGAGAATCTGGTGCATCTCTCACAAGTGAATTTATATGAATAGAGGCATTAAGTTGATGACGAACATACATGAGTTCTTCGAGATATCGTCCGACGTTTGAGTCTGAATGACTTACAATAAATTGTGTATATTGCACTAAAAATTCGAGTGTAACAAGAAATTGTTCGAAGCCAATCCGAATAAATGGATCGAAACACGCTTGAGGAGCAAAGACATTGTACAAAATTTGTCGTCCGCGTAAATGTTGCCTTGCATATGGTTCATCACTACCTTTTGACTCTTGATTAGCATAATCTTGAATCGATTTCATTACTAAAACATCATCAGTCATTACAAAAATTGATGGAAATCTTTGCTTTCGTCGTTGTTCTTCATCGACAATACCTTTGACATACATTGAAATATTACGCCATCGTTTATGTTTTATCCAAAATGAATCTTCACGTGCTTTATCACCACGACGGATAAATATACCGGCTACAGTATTTAAAGATTGCCCATTTTTGTCACGTAGATACGTTGACCAATGTTCAGCAAGAAGATATGTTAGCTGACGAATTCGCAGTGCAGGTTGTTGAAAGAAGAGCGCAAACATGTAGTAAAGAAACGATGAAAACAGACGATCTTGCCATGTCACTTGCTTTGATTCACCTGGTAAATTAGTCGTTGACTGTTTCCAAGGCCGATTACGAGATGTCCAGTTGCTAAGATAGTCAATAGACAACGACGGTGCATGATAAATATGTTCACATGTATGATTAATCAAATATGAAACAGAAAAATTGTAGTCAAGCGGCAAGCGATTATAATCAAACAATGAGCGACGATGAGGTACATGTTCATAACCGTAGGCCCAAATAGTATCAGTGCCTAATAATCTAAATTTCACGTTAGTCATGCGCTGATTTTCATACAAAAGATCATGTATTTTCGATATACGCATTGAATTCTCATTAGCTCCTTGTAGACGCTTTCGAATCGATTCCATTCGAGAATCACGAATAAATTTCGAACATATTGAAATAGAATCAAAATAGCGAACTATACCTTCATTGAGAAAATCATCACGACCTGCATTTGAAACCGAAAAACGACGATAAGAAAGTAGAGACATCCATGGACTATAAAGTGTTTGACCGAACTGCTCAAGAAAACGATGAAAACGACTAAAGAAACCCCATCCTTGTTGATTAATAATGAACAATGGACGCTTCAGACATTCATCAATGATTTCATCATTCGATCTATTATTGTCAGTAAATTGTTTGTTCAATAAATATGCGTACATTTCACGTTCAGCTGCTTCATTCCAATGTGGATCACCATAGGCATCGAGCCACAAAATTGGTGGAGATGACGCTGAACGAAACAAGGCTTCGGAATAGTTAAGTTTGATAGAAATTGTATTCAATGGGGTCGATGGTATTATATTACTATAGAGATGTCGATTGAAACTAAAATCGATCGATTGTATTTGAGAAAATTCATTGAAGGTCTTTTTATTTGCATTCAAACCTCCAAATAAAAACGGCACCTGAGTTAATTTGATCGATTGTGAATGATTGTATTTGCCTATACCAAAGTATACGCATGCAGCTGTAATCGAAACGAATATTAAAAGGAAAAATAATGATCGACGCTTCAGGATGCTAACTAGTGCAATACGATTTGTAACATTTATATGATTCATCGCAAGGTTTTCCGTGGAATTGACTTCAAAATTTCATATTTTGTGACGATAGTTAGATTGCTGGCAGAAAACCTCAAAACAGCGAAGCATTAGAAGTATAGTTTGGTTTTTTTCATAAGAAGTTTCGTTACCTCATGTCAGCATAAAAATGTGAAATTCTAGTAAACTCGTTTCTCTAATATTGTTACCGAAAGCAGTTGGATTGACGAACACCTTTTTGTATTAGCTAATACTTCATGTGAAAATGCAAACCATACATTGAATAGACTTTCGGTTTGAAGAGATACGATTGTCGCAGGTTCAGGAGAGCAGATATTTCTCTACAAAAAATTCACCAATTCATTATTTCCTCTTGTTCGATATTGGACAGAAACACTACGAAAAGTAATTGTAGGAATATTTTTTCTTATACCATTTCATATGTACGACTGACTGTAGAGAGTAGAGTATTTTTTAAAAAGCTATTTCCTAGCCATAGTGAAACATCGTCGATCGATGTTTCGTATGTTCGATGTAGGCTAATGCCTGATCTGCTGATTCTGCTATATCATCGTTCAAAATCATGAAACATTTCTGATTGAATTTTTTTTGTACTTTTTTTTCTCTACTACATCACCCTGCAATCCGATACAGTAGCATGGATATGTAAGGATGAGAACCTTTGAAATACAAATGAAATCTGATGTAGTGTTTCATGAGAAAACTGAATGCATGCTCGGTTCTGTGAAATACAACACTGAAGTAAACGAAGTCAGTATTTCACTTCTGAGCAATCAGTAAGCAGACTCGAAAATATTCTTGTTGTTTTCATTTCGTATTCTTCGAATCGTCCTTAAAGGTTTCCACATACTTTTTAAATCTATCCTTTTATTTTCTTCTTTTTGTTAAATTTATATTTTATTCTACTAGCGGGCTCAATATTCAGTCCTGTATTACAAAATCTCCAGCAGCACTTAAAAATTGTTGGTAACAAGTCACCATCAAGTTAAAATAACATTCTATTGCAATTACTGTGCAATCTTATTCTGATTTTGGCCAGAAAGTTTCAAGGTTCTCACTAAGGATTCAAATACTACTCATATCACTCATTCCTGACGCTAGTATCATCAGAAAACGCACCAGTTCTGTTGTATTCCGATTGTAAGGAGTACGCCAGAACATGAACGAAACCGATTGGTTTCGACCGCATAAGAATAGGCTGAGGTCATGTATATTACCATTCACCATCTTTCAATCTACTCTCTAAAAAAGGAGTCATAGTAAACCATTAAGAGTTTCAGCCAAGATTAAGAACTTTTTAAAGTTTCATTCATTTATTAATAAACCATCAAAAGGTTCTAGATAATTTAAAGAACCATGGCAAAGAAGAAATTGTTTCAAGATGTTTAGAAGAGTTCTATGTTACATACTTGTTTTTATGTTGAATTTCTCTTACAAAGACATTTCTAGTCATAGTTGTTTGAACTCAGATTGATCATTTTTTAAAATGCAACTTAATTAACAAAAAGCTGCAATAGTTTTACTTATCTAATAAGAATCAAACTCTAATTTAAAAAAGAATCAAAGTTAAAGTAACTACATTATCGAATAATGGAAAATATTCAGATTTCATCATTTCGTTAAAGGAGGGCTATTTTTCAAAAATGACGATATCCTATAACATTTGTTCGAAAGTTTTCGAGGTCGAGGAATCTAAATCTCTAATTCGTTTCTCGAAAGTTTCACTTCGCTTTCTATTGAGAAAGTATAAATGAATTCCGATCCCGTGACTTCAGAAACTTTTGATCGAATTCTAAAACTGTCGTTATTTTTGAGAAACAGCCCTTCTTTAACGAAATTATGAAGTCTACAAGTTTTCTATTATTCGATGATCTAACTACTTTAACTTTCACTTTCTTAATATTAAAGTGTGACCCTAATACATACTCAATTCAAAGCTAAGTTTTATCTTATAAAATGATTGAATTTTTTTCTTTATTTAAATATATACCAATAATCAGTGGTATGGTAAGTTAATTATGATAACAGAAATTAATGTTTTTATCTATTTAGGTATATATGAATAGCTAATCCAAGGATAAATTCAATTTTACAATATGAATTAAATCTTTGTCAGTTGCAGGTGGACTGAACACCAAAAACCAGGTATGCGCTTCTGGTACCGATAGAGGAAGGAATGCGTGCTCCTATTATATTCGTCGCAAATCTGAGTAAATATAATAGATATAGAGCTTATGAGTTAAGGATAGAAATAGGGGCTTTCAGATATGAGTAAGGAGTGAGATATAATACTGAGAGGTTAAGGATAGAAAGGGAGACGAAAAGAAAAGCACCGATTAATAGGACATATCGTCAATTATCAAAAGAGAAAGAGCAATGGGTTGCGTTTCTTAATTGGATGTAATAAGAATGACAGTCGAGAGAATGAAAATAAAATAATTGAATCAGGAACTGTGTCGACGTAAGCCTAACTATCTAAATTTTCTCAAATATACAAATAAAATTTATGACTTATTTGGTTTAATTCGTTTCTGTGTTATAATAATTGGAATGTATTCCGAATTAGTCGATGCTTATCCTTCTGTTCACTCATCTTTCCTGTGCTCAACTTTTACCAATCCAAGTTATTAGATGCAGCGGTAATAGGTTAATGATAGGAATAAAGAGGTTAGGTATAGAACTAATCATCAGTAGTAGATTTACTGTGTTGAATGGACACGTTTTGAGTAGGCTAGAATCATTTTTGAAAGAAGAAATAAAAGGTTCTGAAAATGGTATCCAAATCTGGGACCTTGTAAGATTCAATCTGACAGTTTTTTTTAAGAAAAGGAACGACTGAATCGGCGTGCAATAAGTATAATACAGACAGACATACAGGTAGAAATGATTAAATTACCGTTTAGCAGACTCTAGACTTTCGGTCGAGAGAAAATGTTTTCAGTTGACATTATTCAAAAAATCTCTAGGATCGAAAAATTTAAATACGGAAAAACTACAAACTCAATAATTTTTCTCATGTTTTGTAATATACATTACACTATCTATGTCTTGGTAAAAAAAATCGGCATTGAAGTCATTTTCCATTGGGTAGTGATTCACTTTTCTCATGATATATCCCAGCAACTATTAAAAATTACGTTAAAGAGACTATCCAAAAGTTCAAGAAAAATAGTTTTCAACGTAGTCTTTACTGAATTATAATCTAAAACACGATGAATCTTTCACGGGACAAATTTCTCCGGAAAAAAACGCATTTTCGACAAGCGCTAAAACTGGTCGATTTAACGAATACTGGTAAACAATCTCTTAGCATAGTTTCACAACCGTTTTTGAGCAGCTGCGAAATGCATTTTCTAGGACTCTCAAAAAAACCAAAAATGAGAGATTCTATGTCAAAAGATTACTTGGTAATACAATTGATTCACTAATTTGCATTGGATCAAACGTGTATTATGCTATAACCAAAGCTGAGGGGAGAATTTGAACAAGAGAATAACAGATTAGACGACATCCCATGTAAAATAAAACGACAATAATCTGATTATTATCGATTTTTTTAATGAAAAATCGATTAAAATAGCACGATTTAAATCAAATTTTCTGTAATGACGGTCGGAGATCAAATCTTGTTTTTCGATTCTGACTCCGTAGTTCGATAGAGTAAACATTTTTACCATCAATTCCAAATTTTCTCAATCTAAAAGCTTGGGAAAAAAATGTTTGTCCGAACAAACTTTTTGCACTCGCTTGATCATCGTATCATTTTATTCACAAATCAACTGTAGTCGATCTTAATAAATCATTGGAGAGCGCGTTCAAGTTATCTGTTTGCAGATGACTTGAGTGTACTCATAAAACTATCGATTACGAAGAAGTTAGCACTAATGATTATTTATCAGGAGAAAGAAGGAACTAAAGTGTGTAATCAAATATTTGCGTATTCTAAAAGGTGGAAAAAAAGAACCAATAGATATATTGAAAATTGTAGCACAAATATTTCATACTCAAGTGAAAAAACCTATACTAAATATTTTTATGAACGAAGACAAGGTTGAAATAGTCAGCGAATTTAAATATTTAGGTTTTATATGGACGGACAAACTCTTCCTGAGACCAACTACTGAGAGATGTATAAGTAATATTCATAACTCTCAAGGCAAATTAAAATGGCAAAAAGTTGGACGTAATGTATTTTCAAATACACTACTTTAATGTTTCTTTGCTTACACATTTCCACATTTTGCTTAGGAGTTTTCATTTTTTCTTTGTTACCTATCTTACAACAACAAATATTACAACAAAAATTTTGAGGTCTCCGCTTAGTTCACCGTTGTCCGTCTACATCTGCACAAAATTCACTCATAGATACATGCAATGATCCACTAAAGTACTATGTAAAAAAATATATTGTTAGAAGATTAAAAAATATGTATGTATGTATCAGGTTTTGGTTATTCTTCCTTCTACAATGACATTTTTTATTGAGATGAGTTCCATAAAAGAAAATCTGATTATCTTGGCCATTTCTTTCGCGGTCGAAGAGTTCGACAGCCATTAAATAGACATGAATCGTAACTACTAAGACGGATATCCCTTTCTGAGACAACGTAGTAACATCAAGTGGCAAGAAATAAGTAACAGATTGATGTATTCATAGATTGCGCCCTCGTAGTTTGTTCGCAAAGCTATACACGCCCTTTCTTCTTTTTCTATTTCTTTCTTCTCCCTATTTGTTCTTTTTCCTTTCGTTTTTTCTTACGAATTTTATCTTATTATTTTATTATACCAACTTCCTTTCAAGTGTTAATCTATAATCCGCACAATGTTGGAGACAGGACAATGTTAAACGCCTTATATTAATCACATAGCTTACGCTTTATATATCTTTTCTTTATATATGCAAGCACTCAAGAGTGTAGCATAAAACACCGACATAATAAGAAAAAAAACTGTAGTCGATATTTTGACAATTTCTCCAAAACGACAAAGTCAATCGGGTTCATTCAAGTTTTATTTAATAATGTCTGAGATGCGCTACAAAATGCTACAAAACATTAAATATATTTGTTATTGGACTTTGCAGTTATAGGATCTCGAAGATCAAAATTCATGAAAAAAATAGTTATAAAAATTTGTATATTTTCTAGTTTTAAGCCTCTTGTTATTTCAATTCTCAAAGCAACAAAATAACATCCTGAAAAATAGTCTACACTAACATTCTCAATATAAGGATATCGACAATGACTACAATGATCATTGATCAAATTCTCCTAAAAGTAATGAATTTCTAATTTAATTATGAAACCCTTAAGAATAACTAATTACTAGGTTATTATCAGACATTAGAGTTCAATAACTCTGATGTATGAATGACATTATTATATGTACAATATATGAGTCATTAATCAAGGTTCAATGGTTATGTGTTAAATGAAAATGATGTTCTGTATAAACATGAAAGCTGGATAGGCTTTTAATATTCATCTAGTTCTGCAGAGAAACATCTACAAATCCCCGGGGTTAATTCAAATCAGGACTACCAATTGTTAATTTTGAAATGGGATTTACCAGAACTAGAATGAGGTACATCGTTAGGATATATAACTTCCGGAAATGAAAGGGTTTTGTTGGAAGACCTGATGGAAGAACACCTCCTTTATAAAAAAGAAAAAAAGACAATATTCTATCTGACTTTCTAATAGGATCAATTTAGTGTTCATCTTTTTCAAACAGAAAGTATTTTTACAGGTAAATTATAATTTTGAAAACAATTTAACCAACAAAAATAGAAAATTTTATATTAAGTCATGTCAAATATCAGATCAAGTAAAATAAAGTTTTTTTTAATATCACTATACTTCTCTGAATGTCGAGCACACTGGATTAATTCAAATTCATTCTGAAAAAATGTAAAAGAAATTCATCATATTTTATCTTACAGCTTGTGAGCGATGACTCAAATCATCACTCTTTTGTGCGCGCGTGTTATTAGACATATGATCTAGGATCACATTTTCTTTCCATCATTCATGATGTATGATGCATGATGCATTGTGCCAAAAATGTGATGATATATCACGTTTTTTCTCGTTTGGAGGTGAGGATTCATTTTGTTGTTTAAAATGAACTTTTTCTTCGAAAATAAAGTCTACCATATAAACACACACTCTCACTCTCGTCCTCTCTCTTAGTCCTACAGACAGACTAACACAGCTCAATCTTATTTGTAATTCAGCAGTCTCAGGTCGGCAGGTAGATTGGTTCATTAGCTAATCCTTAAGGAGCACATTTCACTGTAAAAACATTTATAAAAATGGTAAAAGTCTATCATAGAACGTAACTTACTCTTATTAGAAGATCAGCTCACGAAAGTTAGATTTTGTCCTATATTTTCTATTTCCTTCGATGTAAAAAAATCAAACGGCGAACATTTTAAAAGAACTACAGAATGTAGAAACTCTAGGTATAAAGGGAATACAATATAATCAATATAATAGTGAATAAATTCTAAACGATAACTGTCATAAGTTCGGTTTGAAAATGTTTATAGTCACCAGATACTTGTACGTTGTCTTTACAGTTTAGATATAATTTCAAGAGCAGTAAAACTTTTCATTTTTATTTTTTTTTTCATTGAGAATCATATCCATTCCTCTTTCGTTTTATTGACGTTTGATAAGAAGCATTTTATAGTATATTTGAAAGAGTCACTTTTATGTATGAATCAGTACAATAATCATTCTATTTTAACGTGTATAAACTGTACATTATTCTTTCTACAATTTTAAAAGAACAAAAGTTTTATTAATATCTAAAGATGAAAAATCCCGTATTTTTATCACTTTTCAAAGGAAATCCTTTTTTTTCAAAGACTGAATCCTATAAAAAGTCCTGCATTTTCAAAAATCCCTAATCTGAGATCAAAGTTTATCGTAGTATGGACTCAAAACCTGAAATAGGGTACAAAATGTGTACCTTAGGAATATAGAACTTTATGGGGTACGGTTAGCAGTCCTATTTGCATTCAAATGTATAAAGGAAGTATTTTATAGTAATATTCTGATCTTTTCTAAACTAAGAAAATACGGAAATCGATTTCTTGGCTTTTATGCTGGAGATATCTGAGATTTTATGCGTAGTATAATTGCCACTATTTTCGTTATGTACTTTTTATAAATGTACACGTTTGCATCGTCATTTCACACTTATCTGACAAAACAGTAACAACAACATTTTATACTATAGTTACAAGTTTTAATTTTTGGTATAAATATGTAGTAAAGTCTTTCTCATAGAATTATATTCGAATTAAACTAACATCGCTAGATTGTTAGAGAAAACGAGTAACAACTATTAGTGATTATTAAGTATTTTCTTTGACAATCAAGTAAGGCTAATTTAATGAATATCTGGTTACAAAGCAAAAGCTAATCGTATGTTTTTTTCTCTGAAACAAAAATCACCTATTTGACATCAGACTCAATAATTTCTTTATACATTAGAATTTGAATTAATTTTGGACATTTGTAGATGTTTCTCTGCAGAACTAGATGAATATTAAAAGCCTATCCAGCTTTCATGTTTATACAGAACATCATTTTCATTTAACACATAACCATTGAACATTGATTAATGACTTATATATTATATTATCAAATAAAACTTGAATGAATCCGACAAAAATTTTTCTCCCAAGTTTTTAGAGCGAGGAAATTTGGAATTGACGGTAAAAATGTTTTCTCTATCGAACTATGGAGTCAAAATTGAAAAACAAAATTTGACCTCCGCCCGTAATTTCAGGTAGTTTGACGGAACCTCTCTTAATACTGAATTTTGAGGGAATCTATACAAATTTTTCTAAGCCCTTATGCTCAAAAACGTCTAGACTTTTTGTTGGAAACTCCTTTTGCAGTTTTCTCCACATAAATTTTTTTTAAAAATATCGTTAATATGGATGAGCCTTTTTTAAATAACGATTCAATATAGAAATGATCAGTTCTTATTATAAAAAAAAGCCAATTTAGACAATTTCGTAATAGAATTGAATTTTTGAATTTCTCTTTTACTGAGATAAAAACATTCGTTTTTCCATTCTAACTAATAACATGTTCTGACTGTGAATTCTAGAATTTTTCTAAAAAAATTTTATTAAAAAATAAACAACGAGAAAATCAAAAATTTAGCTTTACTATGACTTAAGTCTAGAAATACTCTAGAATTCAAAAATCATTCAGATGTGTTAGGTCGTATTCTCACTTTGAAAACTATACTTGTATAAAGAATAAATTTGATAAACGAATTGACTAGAAATTGTGTATATCTTGAATATTATCCGATTGACGAGCCAGAGAACGGACATACGAATTTAGACAAATTACTGATGAAGTAACGAACAATTTTTCATAGTAATTAGTCGCTTTATTGGGTTTTTTTTGAAGAAAATCTCGTTAATGACTCTTTCGGAAATAAGAAGTCATACAAAGACAAAGATGTAGTACAAAAATGTCTTTTTGTTTGTCTCCAGAATATTATCAAACTTTCATCTTATGCATTCTGTTCTTTCAAATTATTGGTGAGCTAATCCAGATGAAACTATTTCAGTTCATATTTTGCTATACTCCGAAGATGACAGGCTTCATCACGAAGAAAAATAGCAATCTTTCATTCTCTTTTAAAAAATAGAATATGACTTCGTGTGAGAAACAATCTAACCTTAGTTAGTACTGCTGGTCCGACATTTTTTAGTGATAAATATGATGTGCATCACCATTTATTCGTATGTGTCATCAAAACAACTATAACTCGATTTTATTCTCCCAAAATTCAAACATATTCTCTATCTTTGCATAATTACACACAAAATAATAATTTATACTCACTTTCATACATTTGAATATTTATGTTAATCCTGAGATAAATGTAATAGAGTCAATAGTTCTATTGGAATGTAGAAAAATACTAATTGTAAGAACAGATGGAGCAAAAGAATAGCTGTTCATTCATTCTAGCCAACATTTGATCTTATCTCTATTGTTAGCTAGATCAATATTAAAAACCATTCATAATAACAGAATTGTAATGTAGTAACAGATGATAATTGCGAAAGTTAATCAACTGCATAAACATTTAGTAATGTGTAAAATACTTTTGATGAAACAGTATCAATGTGCACACAAGCTATAGTTCTACTATATGCATATTGTTCAGGATCGTTAGTGAAGAAATGATGAATATAGGAAAGCAAACAATTCATCTCAATGAAAATCAATACTATATGCATTGAAACAGAACATATAGGAAAGTAAAAAAAAATGATATGAGAGAAAATTGCGAATTCTCTGAATGCTAAAATATTTCTAGATGAGTCTAAAAATATGAGTTGCTTTGCTATGAAATTTATGAACATCAAAGGCAAAATTTATCATGATAAAGATTTTTTTTAACATTCGATTTATCGTTCCATAAAAAGTTAACAATTGATAAAGGCATAAACTAGAACATCCACAATATGGTTTAGAAGGAAGAGAGAGACAGACAGTGAGAAGAAGAATAGAGAAAGAAATGAAAAGACAGAAGAGAAAATAAAATAAGAAAAAAGAAAAGAAAGAGAAAAAGAAAAAGAAAGTATTTTATTCTTCCCAGATTTGACTCAAGATTTTCTGTATTTTTTTTTATTTCTTCACACTAGTATTTAGGGTGGTTTAATAGAAAAGTATTTCAAGACGAAACATTCTAGAACTGAGCTTGATTGTTTAAAAAATCCCTACTGTTCTTTGTGTACAACAAGAAATATATAGTTAGAATGCTCGCTGCCAACTTCTCCCCTTTATTCAGAAAAACACACACTATATATATCAATGAAATGGGGAAAAAAACGGTGCTAGGACAATTCGTCGCGGACAATTCGTTGCAGACAATTCGTCGTATGGACAATTCG
>JAJEKB010020950.1:109084-146562 GCA_022393335.1 Macrotrachela quadricornifera
AAAAAGCACTTGAAATTCGTGAAAAAGCTCTTGCAGCAAATCATCCTTCACTGGCTATTTCCTATAACAACATTGGTGGAGTGTATGACAAAATGGGAGAGTATTCGAAAGCACTTTCGATTCTCGAGAAAGCACTTGAAATTCGTCAAAAAGCTCTTCCTGCAAATCATCCTGATTTGTCTTATTCCTACAACAACATCGGCTTGGTGTATAAAAACATGGGAGAGTATTCAAAAGCACTTTCATTTCACCAAAAAGCACTTGAAATTCGTCAAAAAACTGTTCCTAGAAATCATCCTGGTTTGGCTTATTCCTACAACAACATCGGATCGGTCTACGGCAACATGGGGAACTATTCTAAAGCACTTTCCTTTCACGAAAAAGCACTTGAAATCTATCAAAAAACTCTTCCAGCAAATCATCGTTCGTTGGCTATTTCCTACAACAACATCGGCGGGATGTATGACATCATGGAAGAGTATTCGAAAGCACTTTCGGTTCTCGAGATAGCACTTGAAGTTGGTAAAAAAACTCTTCCTGCAAATCATCCTGATCTGGCTAGTTCCTACAATAACATCGGTTTGGTGTATAAAAATATGGGAGAGTATTCGAAGGGTCTTTCGTTTCTCGAGAAAGCACTTAAAGTTCGTCAAGAGATTCTTCCTGCAAATCATCCTTCACTGGGTACTTCCTACAACAACATCGCCGGAGTGTACAGAAATATGGACAACTACTCGAAAGCATTCGCATTGTATGAACGTGCACTTAACATTTGGCAAAGTTCATTACCTCCAAAACATCCAAATCTTAAGAATGTGCGTGAAAGTATAGAACTTGTAAAAAAGAAATTGTAAAATATTATTTGATAAATGAAGACAAATCGCTTTCACTTAATTGAATCACCTCTTTTTTATTACTCTTTCTCGCGCGCGTATACAGACCAACTCTCTATAATAATTGAAACACAATGGACACAGCCGACCGGTAAGGCAATACGTGTAAATACCTACATGTATAATAGTCATTCACGGACATATTTGCATTTCGCTTATTAAGAGAATTTCTTTGTATTATTAAAGTAATAATCAGCTTGCAGCGTAAACTTAGCAAACATCGTCGTGGAACACATATTTCGGTAATAAATCTAAAAAGAAGAGAAATCGGAAATAACAAGGAAAACGAACTTACCTTTTAATTGTGTTGAATTGACTTGACTTGACTTGATTGTTATTGATGATTGCATAGGGGCTTCAATGATGACGATATGAGAAAGAGTTGAATTTATATAGGTATATGGTCATAGGATCATCCAATGCGTGCAATTAATTAATTACTGAATGCTATTGTCATTTATCTCCAATAAATGAAGAGAAATAGAGAGAATAGAATTCTCTAATTAGCCTTAAAAATAATTAAATTCTCTCATAATGCAGTTCAAATTTACAAGACATAAAATAAACTGCCTTTAGCACTGAATAGAGATCATGGATCAATCATAAAATATGTTAGACTAGCTAAAATACTTAATGAATGATTAGTCTGTGTTTTATTTTCTTTTAAGTAGAAGTTTGAAAGGAAGATCTATTGACTAATTTTGCATGCAATGTGATAAGACAGGACAACACCGCCGTATTTGTATTGAATTCGTTTTTTTATTTTATATACTTAATTTTATATCGATCAATAAAAACAAAATTTTAAGATTAATAAACGTTTTTAAAAACCTTTGCGAAATCTTTGTAATTTGTTCATTCATTCGACGACTCTTAAATTCTAGTATCATATTTATATAAATATCAAAAATTATTCTATAGATCTCGATTATAGTCGTAAATGAATTGACTCATTAAAGATTTATTGCTACTTATGTTATACATATTCGAATATAAATCCAAGTCATTATTTAAAGCACGATGAAAAACAAACAGTTCTACTCTGTCAATATGCGAGCAAGTAAATGATATTTTATTCAATAAAACGAAGGAAAGAAAAATTTTATGTTGTTCTTTGAATCCTATTACACAATGTGTAGGAAACAGACAAGAGAGCTTCAATCGTTTTGCTATATCATCGTAAGCGACAACAGCGGGTAAAAAAATAAAAATAAAAGAGTAAAATGTTGACTTTTTCTTTTCAACTGATTCATAGTCACGTTGGATTCTTCCGACTTGTGTGTTGTCGTATTCTCCTTTTTTATTTATTCAACGATTCTTATCTTGGTAGAGAAATATTTTTCGTATCTCTATAAACAAGTAAAGTCGATACGTATTCTCGAAATCTAACTGACAGTAAGCCGGTGTGCAATCATTAGAGTACGGGAAATGTTGGACCTTAACAGACTATTTCTTGCATCCTTTTACATATGCTTATAAAGATGTTACTGTAAAAAATTGAAGCATAAATCGAATATATAAAGATATGAAATTTTAGATAATTCTCGCTAAAACTTAATCGATTTAATTTTATTTAAGACTAACCTACATTTTAAAATCCCGATAATAATCGAATTGACTATGGCAACCAGTAGTCAAACTGTTAAATTGCAATCAAATGATGGTGATATTTTCGAAGTCGATGAGACAGCACTTCATCAATCGGAAGTGCTTCAAAATTTCTCAAGTGGTGAGATTAATCATTTATTATAACTATTGATACATAATTTTAAATAGGTCATAACGATGAGATCATTCCATTGCCAAATGTTAATTCTGCAATTTTGAAAAAAGTAATTTATCGAAAGATTTGTATTATTCGATATATTCTATGTTGAATTCAATGAGAAAATGAATGCAGAGTAGACTGATTTTGACTATCTTGATCTATATCCGAAATATAATTTATTTCATCAGACATTAAAAATGATAAGATATTTGATAAAAGTCATTTACTGATAATTTATATTAATTTAGGTAATTCAATGGATGAATTATCATCAAAACGATGTCATCAGATTAGAAGACAATAATAATGGGGAATATAACAATGATATATCAGGCTGGGACTTAGACTTTCTTAAAGTTGACCAAGGAACATTGTTCGAATTAATATTGGTTCGTTTATCTTTTATAAAATAATTTGTTTACTGTGTATCTAATTATGTGCTCCAGGCTGCTAACTATTTGAATATTAAAAAATTACTCGATTTGACGTGTAAGCAAATTGGTCAATTGATTAAAGGTAAATCACCTGAAGAGATACGGCGTAGTTTCAACATAAACAATCAATTCACACCTCAAGAGGTACACGTTATAAACTCTTATTTGTTTTATCTACATATAGTTCATTTTATAGGAAGAACAAATACGCAAAGAAAACGAATGGCATTCAGATGAATAAATATATTGGAAAAAATTTCTATTGTTTTCGTAACTGTATTTATTCATGAATAAATATAATATTTTCGTGATATTAATATCTAGCACGTTCTATATTGCTTGGTTAAAATACTCACTTTCCAATTATCAGACAAGCACTGTTCATCGATTCTTGATTCACTCACCCGTAGACTAAAGGAAAAAATAGTTTCCAAATATATTCACACTGAATTCTCTTTCTCGTAGAGAATAGTCTAGCAAGCATAAATTGTCTGACTGATTGGTCGAACAATTTGAAAATACAGAAAATTATTTTTTCCATAAAACCTGGCCAAAGAGTAATCGAGGAGAGGGGAATTCGAATCTAAAGTCAGTCTTTATTGCTTAATTAATAATTAATTATGACTTGATTGTTAACTATGAATATTTTATAAAAAAAAAAGTTGGCCACAGATATTCGAGGTAAAAGTCAGAATCTATCATCGATGATAAGATTTAGGTGAGAAGAGTAGCGGATAATAAAATTTTCTAATCTTGTCATAGTGTTAGAAAAAAAAAGTCCAACTTTCTGCTCAAAATGCTAGACTCAAACGTGTAGATGGATGTACTTAGCAGATAAATGCAGTGTAGATGTGCTGATTGTTTAACAATATCTTTGTAATAAAACCGTATGTTCGATCAATGACACATTAATATGATAACTGATAATGTTTATCCAAAAACTCACTATCTCTAATGACATTTTGTAAACAGAACATTCTCAATTTTTTACATGAATACTCTTGATAATAGCAAACGATTGAGAATATCTATGAAAATCTGTTGATATCATTGGTTTTTTGCATCAATTTTTCATTAAAAGGGTTTATGTTATTCTGAATTCTTCTAAAAATACATTTCTATATATACTTTACCATGTAATGATAAAATTCTTTTCTCTTTCCTATTTAGATCTTGTCAAATGTCGACTAATCCAGTAGATCTATTTCCACGTGCTGATACATTATCTCTACATAGTTATAAGAAGATCAATCGTGTTCGAGATCTTGGCAATTGTAGAAGTTCTATATCATCATTAGTTCCATGGTCATTATTAACAAATATTTCAATCAATCATAGTCATGTTCTTACTCCGCTGACATTAGAATCAATATTACGAATGGCTTATAACGTACATATACTAGAAATTTTTGATGATTTTGGAATTTTATTTCGTTCAATGTTAAATAATCATAATCTTACAACTCTAATTAATCAACAAGTAATTATGTTTATTTCTATTTTAATAGAAGTATCTCAATGAGAAATTATTCCTGTAAATTTTATTTGAATGAATATTCATATTTTTATCTAAAAAGGAAAAGATTTAAACTTTCAAGATAAATAATATTTTCTATTAATTAGATTGAATCATTGAAAATCTTCGATATAACATTGACATTTCAAAATGCTCAACGAATTTGCACATTATTGTCGAATCGATTATTTAACTTGAAGAAACTTTCATTTAATATTTGTGATACATATCGTCGATGGAATTAGCGATACACCTTGTTTTCCACATTTAATTCGACGACAATTACATCAATATCCACTTAATCGACCATTTCGATTATGATATTCTTCTAATGCAATTGAACTATGGCTTTAACAATACATTAATTTTATTCTTGTAAATTCTTCATATTTAAATGTGAACAAAAAAAAAGCAACTCTTTCAATCCAT
Organism: Macrotrachela quadricornifera; assembly: GCA_022393335.1. Classification (NCBI taxonomy): domain Eukaryota; kingdom Metazoa; phylum Rotifera; class Eurotatoria; order Philodinida; family Philodinidae; genus Macrotrachela; species Macrotrachela quadricornifera. The sequence continues at coordinate 114,125 of JAJEKB010020950.1, forward strand.
TTTTTCCTATTAATAAATATGTCCTCAGAAAATTTACTTTGATTGGATGTAACTTATGAAATGAAAGTAGGTTTTAATAACCTTTAGAATTAGGACAAAAAATAATTAGATCAATCAAAAAGTAGTGACACAGGGATGCCTGATAGTTAGTTGAAGGCGAATTTCTTTTAATATGAAACAATAGAGAAAAAAATGCTCTATCTTTCTATAATATTGAGCTTTTTAACATTTTTTTCTTAAACTGTTACTTTTCTATTTCGAAACTTTATCTCACTGTAGAGAGTAGAATATAAACAATAACATGACTATAAGACATTTAAATCGGCTCAGTTTTTGATTGATAGTAGAAGTTTGCTCAAATATTTTCTTCTGTTTGAATAATGGAAATATAAATTCTGCACTGTGAAATATTTTAATTGACGTCAGAAAAGCAGCTTTGGCAGTTAGCGAGAAAGAAATATATGGAGGTGATCAACTTGACTAATATCCCATTTTGATAGAGTTTTATTGTAAGGATAAAACATAATATTGTTCAGGCCAATCTAGGATCCTCTCTTATATGGCCCGGACAATGGTAGGTTTTATCCTTATAATAGGACTGCATCGAAATGAGGCCTCATACAACTGGACACACCCATATATAATGAAGAAATATATTCTCAACAATTATCGCCTATCTTATCATTAATAAATTTCGATATTAAATTCCATAGCTAACACAATTTCTCAAATGAATATAGACAAGATTTACTCGAATGTGGTGCTAACTTTATTTACGTCAAATTTTGAATTAATATTTAATATTCATCTTGTCTACGCTTTACGTTATCTGTAAACCTATATTTTTAACTGGAAGACAACGATCTCGATGTTTATACCTTTGAACATTACAAATATGTAATAATTGACCGTATACGATTGACTACTGCATCGTTAGAGAGAAATCTACTATGACATATAGATGAGTTGAACCTCACATAGGACTATGTTTTTTCTTTTCTTCTCTCATGGTATTTTCCTATTATTCTTTTTTTTCTAGGCGTGTGGGTTTAGTCCATCACTCTACTGGATGTTATCCTTTTTGTTTATATTGTTTTCTTAGGATTTTTCCGATACGTGACAGTGTGTATTTTCCCATTTTCATTCATATATATATATATAGTGAAAGTTTTTACGTAGATCAAAGCTTCGTTCACTTCAACAAAATATTACAGGAATACTTATGAAAGAACCAATACAACCACCACCAACATCTTTGAGAAAAGTATTGGTGAATCTGTAAGTCGAAAATGTTTTTTTTTACCATGTTTGATTACATGGGCGGCGAAAAGAGGAATTACCGAAATTACGTATATTCGTTATGAATAAATACAATAAAATCAATAGACAAATAATATTTAAATTATTTTATAATTTGTCATTCAAGTTGAAATACAATATATCAAAATATGAAGTACTATTTTCTATCATTGAGTAATAAAATAAATGACAAATAATGATATAGATATATATATCATAATATAATAAAAATTTTTCTCTTCTCTTTGATATATGACGCATAGGTCATTGATAAATAGCGACATCCTATAAAGTTCTTTCTATGAATGGTCAATAAATGAATCAATTCATTGGAATAAATAATAATTAAATTAGTTATTTTTTTTGACAATTGATATCTTTATCTTAACCGCAGATAAATTTAACAAAAAAAAATGATCTATATTTTTTTCTTTTCTTTTGTCATTCTATAAATAAATATAATCCTTTTTTTTTTCATGAGTCAATATCCTATTAATTACAAATCTATTAATACTTTATTTTTTTAAATCTATCTCTTGACTTATATTATATTTGTTTGATTATTTGTCAATATCATTGTTTTACTTTGAATTTTTATTTTTTTTTCTATATTAATGATAGAATCACTTGTATATGCAAATTAAATCGGTCGATTTCTCTTTTATATTTGATTCCATTCATTCTATCATTATTTTATTTCAATAGACGAGGTATGTAGTTACCAATTCGTACTCAATCATGAACATTTTATATGCTGTTTTTTCTTCTTTCGTTCTTTTTCTTCTTTTCTTTATTAGACATAAAGAACAGTTAGAACAAGAAGAGAAGAAAAAAAACAGACAGACACGATAGTCTAGGTCAGGCATCCTTGTATACTTGACGACACGAATATAAAATGTGTCCAAATGTCAGCTGAGCTCATGATAGATCTTACATATAAACAATACTAAACGATAAAGAAAAAAGAAGAAAATTACATTAGTAATTCTTTATATTATCATCATAAGTAAGAGATGTCAGTTATGTTAACTCCCTTAGCAAAAAAAGAAAAGAACTCTTTTTCTCTTTCTTTTTTTTTTGTATGTCGCTCTTCCTATGTTTACTTGCACAAATGCCTCAGTTTATTTGCGCCAAATAAACACCCACATATACAGCGATATGTAAATACTGTGGAATAATCGAGATAAATGAATCATATTATTAAGAGGACTATGAATAATCGTTAATAGGAATATATAAAATTTCGATTTTTTTTTAGATAGTTTAGTAATTAATTATGACGATCGAACAGTTTCGAGATTGTTTTGTGGTAAGAAATAAATATTGAAATTTTAGTATTAAAAATTTCTTTTTAGGGTGAAAAAGGTTATGAAATATTAAGAAAATTAATGAAAAATGGTAATGAATTATGTACAGATATTGCAAAATGTTGGCAAGAACGGTAAACAAAAAAAAACAAATCTTTTAATTAAAATATTTTCTTTTTTTAGTTATGATACGGAAATAGCTTATGCTAAAAGTCTTCGTAAGAACAGTGAAACATTTCAAAAACTTGCTGGTCGAGCAAAAGGGTAAACAAAGAAAAATATTTTTTTTTTTCTTTTCTTAATTAAATAAATAATAGATCATTAGTACAAGCATTAACAACAATTGCAACACAAACAAATAATGAAAGTGAAGCACATAATTTAATAGCTCAAACATTATTGAATAAAATTTCACTTCCAATGAAAAATCTTGCTGATACACAACTTAAAGCAAGAAAACCAGTAAATAAAAATATTTATTAAACAAAATTTTTTTTATTTTGTATTTATTAAGATTGAAGATGCATTAAATGCAAAATTTAAAATATGGAAAGATAAAAAAGATATTGATAATAAAGTAAAATATAAACTATTATACATTTCATATAAATTATTTTTATTTATTTTAGTATCGTCAACGTCAATTTGAAAATTGTAAAGAAATTGAAGGTTTATACCTCAAAATGGATGAAATACCAAAAACAACAAAAAATTCTGTTAAAGAAGTTAGCAAGGTTAGCATAAAAATAAACACCCAAACTACTACCCTTGATTATTTTTCAATAGAATATATATATAATCTCATATACAGGAAAAACAATTGCTCTCTGGTGGGCGTCACATAAATATTACAGAAAAGGTGTGCAATAGAAATAATAATTAAATTCCGATATTCCGGATTTAGTAGATACAGGAAATTAAAGTTTATACTATCCTCTTTCTTATTGCACATGATTATTATATTCTGATAGAATTTTTATTTTAATTATTTGATATAGTCGGCTGATATTTTCAATTACAAATATACATCAAATGTAAGAATTCTAATTAATCGATGCACTGATCTCTCTCTCTTTTTTTAAATTAATAAATAATAATCATACTCAAATGTGCTTTTATCAAAACTTTATTTTGCTAATTATTTTATTTTATGTTTCTTTTTTAAATGAATGTAATATTTTTATTTAAATATAGATGGAAATGTCTCTACGAAAAGCTGAACAAGAATTAGAAAAAACTGAAAAAAAATATCATGATGCTACAAAAGATGTTGAATTATCAAGACAATCATGTGATGCTGAAATGTGTAAAGTAAATATCTGGAAAAAATATTTTCTATGAGATTTTGTTTTGTTTTTTTTAGAGTTGTGATCAAATGCAAACAATGGAACTTGATAGAGTTAGTGAAATGGAAAAATTTATTCAAACATATGCTAATATAATGCAAACACTTACTGGAACTATGAATCAAGTTATTATTTTTAATAATCAGTTTTTTTAAAATCTATTATATATTTTATTTTTGAAGATAACACAAGATTTATTTGCTATTCGAATAACACCACAAGATGATATTATAACTGAAGCTAGATTAAATGTTCAAACAACTGAAACAGAAATTTTATTATATGATATTTATGTATGTAAATTAATTGAAAAATTTTTTTCTTTTAATTTTCTTTTTTTTTTGGTTAATAAAGGCTGAAAATGAACATAATGCAATGAGTCAAGAACGACGGGTATTAAGTCTTTTAAATTGGATACAAATGTTAAAACAAGATATTGATATTCAACGTCGATCAAAAGATGGTTTGTTTTTATATATTTATGTTTTGTTTCCCTAATTTAAAAACAAAAATTTCCCTGCCTATTAGTACGAAAGAAAAAGCCATTTAAATAATAAATTTGCTCGATTGTATTAGATGTTGTTTATCATCGAGATGGTTCATCGTCTTCATCAAATAAAGATGATGATGATGGTGCAATGCATCATCATCATCATAAAAGAAAGGAAATGAAAAAACGAGAGGGTATTTTTTTTATTAGTTTCTTATATTTAATGTATTTTTTTATTGCACCCATTCTATCGATGCTTAAGCATGATTGTTTTGTATTCTTTGTTGGTTGTTATGATATTTATTATTATTATTTAGATTTAATATATATATATATGTTTAGGTATTGAAAATTTACAAGGATTTTGTAAACAAAATCAAAAATTTTCAACAAGTGTTAATTCAGGTGATATATATGTTAATCGTGAAAGTGTAAGAATATATATATATTTATATATATATGAAGATTTTTAATATTTAAGGTTCGTCTTTTACAATGTCTTTATGAAGGAAGTTTATATAAAATGGAAAAAATGTATAATCAACTTAAACATTTATCTGAACCACAATATGAACATTCACAACGTTTTGCTAAAAGTTATAATGACAAAGTTCGTAAATACTAAAAGTCAAAAGTTTAGAGATTATATCTTTATCTATTCTCCATATTTCATAAATCTTGTTAGGGAGGAAAAAATTTTAAAGGCTTTTAATATGTCCAAATTCATTAGATAATAATAAATTTGAAATCTCTCTAGGGTATTCCAACAACATTTCTTCGTATTCCATTTCAACCATTAAGTCAAACTTCTCCAACAGCTACTAGTTATCTTGCACGAACGATGCCAGTAGTTGCTACACCAGTAATGATGCACCAACCTGCACCACCACCACCACCACCACCACCATATTCAGCTCAAAAACAAACACCAATAGGTTGGGCAATTAATGATATTTCAAGTGAACATTCAACACCAGGTAAGAAAAATGAAATATTTCAATAAGCTTATTATTTATTCAATATTATAGCTTCTATAACCTCTCCCCAATATTTTATTTTCCCAGATGAGAATAATTCTTGTAAGTCTTAACTAATAATAAATAATTGCTTTTCTTTTTATTAAAAAGAAAAATTTATTCTTATTTTGACATATGAACTATGCTCTTCTTCTTCTTTAATAAAGATTTGAGGTACCTACAAATTTTGCTCTATAAAAAAAAATTCAAATTCACATTCACTAATCTTCTTTTTTTTTTCAAAAATTCTATTCGCTTCATATAATAACATATGCTTATTCTTTTTTTAAAAAAATCATTCAGGTTTATATCCAATGTGTAAGTTAAAATTGCATGTTAATGAATTTTTGCTTTAATTTCAGCATGTTAATTATGGAAAGAAAATTATTTTTAATAAATTAAATTTTCTATTTAGATAATCGATCAACAGCATCAACACCACCATATCCAGTTCTTTCTAATATAATGACAGGATCAACAAATTCTCCACGACAACAACAACAACAAGCAAATAAACATGTTAAAGTTTTACATGCTTATGATGCACAACATGATGATGAATTAACAATACGACCAGGTAAGAAATTTAATTTATTAATTACTTTATTTTTTTGGTTTATTTAAGGTGATATTATTGTTTTACTTGAACGACGTTCTGATCAATGGTGTAAAGGAAATTTAAATGGAAATATTGGATTATTTCCAGGAAATTTTGTTCAAGATATATAAATTAAATAAGACTAGTCTTTAAATTTTTTTAATGTATTTGTTAATGGATCTCAATTGTTTTTCTTTTCTTTTCTTTTTTTTTCTTGTACAATGTTAGTCGAACAGTGGTGGGAAGATTAAATAAATCAAACTAACGAATTGTCGATTAAATATATGAAGATAATTGTGTGGTACCTTTTTGTTTTTTTGTATTTGCCATATTTATGTGTATTTAATATTATTATTATTATTATTTTTCTTGTTTACCTTGAATATACATGTTAGAATTTAACTTGTATCCTAGAAAATAATGAAATGATCAGAAATGAACTGTTTATTATTATTATTGAATAAATCAATTTATTAAAATAATATATTCGAATCTTTAATAATCGAAGTAAGTCAAATTCTTTCTTTTTGTGAATTTTCTATTTTTACTATCAATTGCATTATGATGAAATTTATTTTTATTACCACCAAAAATATAAATCAGTATCAATTAGTTTAATTAAATAGTTATCAAATAATTCTTCTGATTCAATTAAAGTTTTAAATGTATCAACCATTGATTTCGATGAATTTTTCATACATAATAAAGATAAATGTTGATTATTAGTTTTGATTTTTAATAATACATGTCGTATAATAGATTGAGCATTTCGTATGAAATTATCAATTGTAATTTGTTGTAAACGAGGACATAAAGCAAGAACTAATTTGATATTTTCTGATGAATATATTTCTTGGATAGTTACATTTACAATTTTATTTGTATTCGATGCTATTCGAAAAGATTCACTTTGTTGAATTAATATTGAATCTGTTTCATTAATTGATTGACAATTTAATGTTAATGTATGAATATTAGGTGTAAAACGTAATAATTTAATTAATTGTTCAATACGAAAATAATTACAATTAATGACTAGTATTGTTAGCTGATTTAAAGGAATAATACGTTGAAGAATAATCTGAAGCCATACACGACTTTTATTAAAATTATGTGAAAGTGTCAATTTTTTAGCATTTCGAAAATAATTAATACAATTTGTCAATGATTCTTCATCTTGAATATTTACATGATTTACTAATTTCACATTTGTATTTTGATGATGTGGACGGTCAGTTTTGATTAATTGGTTATATAGTGTGTATTGTTTTCTTTAAAGAAAAAAATGACATATATACTCAAAGATCAATGCTTCTTAATATGAAAGAAAAATTTACCTGTATGGATTTATTGAATAAAAAATTACTTTATGTTGATATTCTTCTAAATAAAATTGATAGGAGAAAAACCATTGTCTTTCAAACCAAAATGATGAAGAAAATTGATTATGTATAGAATCATATATCGCTTGATAAGTATCATCATTAGTTTGTATAAAATCTGTATATTGAAAATTAAAAATTCGTAAATGTGACATAGTAGATAAAATTAATTGTTCCCATCGTTTTCCATTTAAATATTCATTATCATTAATTATTGAAAGAGTTAAAATTTGAAGTTGTTGAAATAAATTTCTTGACATTGATTCAAATTGTTCAAATGTAATATTATTCATATTTAAAGAAATATGTGTTAAATTATTTAAAACAATTGAAAATGGTTCAAATAATCTAATTTCATTACCAATAAAAGAATTCAATGTTAAACGACGAAGATGAGGAACATAAGATAAAAGATTATTAAGATGATTTAAATAATAATCATTATTAATAACAAGATGTTCAATAGAACTTGTTATATTTGTTGCAATAGGTAATGAATAATATTCAAAACGATTTTTTAATAATATTTTACAATATTTTAATTTTGGTAAACGAAATATAGAAAGATAAAAATGATTTGAATTTCGAATACGATCTATTGGAAGAATAATTAATGATAAAAGATTTGGTAAAGAAGATAAATGATTAAGAATATTTAAAAGATATTTTGATTTAATATTATCAAAAATAAGTATTTCTAATCGAATAAAATTTGATGTTATACGTACAGGTGAAAAAATAAAATCCACAATAAATGGATTTGATAAATATAATGATTTAATTCGATGTTTATTAGGTATGATAATATGTCTATTATAATGTTGAAAATTTATTTTAGACATAGATGAAATATTGATATTTAAAGGAACAGTTGAATTAATAAGAAGATTTTGTATACGTCTATTAAGATTATAAAAAGCTTTATATACATGATAAACATCAAGAAAATAGAAAATTTCATAGTATAGTTCATTTGAAAGATCTTCAAATTTTGTATGAGATTTTTTTGATGAACTATAAAATAATGATTAATTATAAAAAAAAAATTATATAAATTGATTAAATACTTCTCTAATTCTTCAATTAACTTCTTTTTCTTATTAATATTCCAATAATCAAAAATAAGTGTACGACGTGTTGGTTTTATTTGTTCCATATTAAAAATAAAATTTTTTTTTGTTACTATTTCAATAGGAAAGGATATACGTAATAATGTGTCATTTTATTGCTTTTCTATTGCATAGAACAAGAAAAACAGTAAATAAAATTGGATTTTTCCAACTTTATAATAAATATTTTAGGTATAATCAGAGGAAGATAAATATATTTCAAAGAAACCAATGAAAATAGAAGTAAAGGTATATGAAAAGAGGTCCTTATATTCGTTTCATACAAAAGAATAAAATTTTAATTTATTGTACAATATGAAAATAGTTAAAGAAAATTTTTATGTTAAAATTATGTAACAAAATATTTTAAAAAAACTAACGAGCAAACCTTTCGAGATGATAAAAAGCTTTTGAATTCCGATTATTTATATCTTGTAAATCTTATTGAGTAGTGAAATACCCCTACCTTAGTTCGTGCCTATATCACTTTGGAAGGGAGCTATAATTAATTTACTGATTTTTTTTTTGATTTATGATATCATGTAACTAATTTCCATTTCAAAATAGAAGAGCAGTGGGTATTTTTTGAATAAATTTTGATACGTACATGATAGAGAGCTGCGGTTTTCACCGCTGGAAAAGGGTGTTTAGACGCATCAAACTGTGTATTATGGATATTTTTTGCAACGTTTCTTGACAGTTTTCTCTCTAGATCTCTAAACACCATTTTCTGCTTTTTTCCGAAAATTTTCAAAAAATGAAGTTTTTTGTTAATCGATTTTCACTACGGATACATTGGTTTTCGACCACGCTGAGTCGAAAGGAAATACTTTTTATCCTTTTTGAACTTGATCCTAATATGAAATCAGTCATAAAATAGCTTTCGAGCGATGAATTCATTTGGTGGTATATTTCATCTTCAGATTTCATATTCTTGAGTGATTACGTTTTTGAGCGCCTTATCTAAAAATGATATTCGAAAAGAAAAGTAAGAAGAGCGCAACAAAAACCTAGCGCTTATTCGGAGGTTTCTCGCTCCTTGGAGTTCATGTCATTTTCTTCGTTGTCCTCGTCATCAATTATCTGTTCTTCCACCTGTTCAGCAAAACAGTCCGATTTCTTGAACGTGTTTTCGATATTCTGTGCATGATCAAGATAGGAGGCGGCGGTTACGACGTCCAACGAATACATCCATGTTTGGGTCAAATTTCGAACGTCACTCAGGCGAAAATTGGTGTTGTCCTCACGCACATAATTTTTGAGACCAGCCCACGCGAGCTCGATTGGGTTAAACATATAATGTTTTACAGGCAAGCTATAAAATGGTCTTATATATAAGGAAAGGATTCACAATTATTGACTACTAACCGTAAGATGTTAATATCATACGCTGCTGCCGCTTCATCGACGATGTAACGTTTTTCTGGTAAATTGTTAAAAGCAAGCTCAAGGAGTACTGCTTTAGTGGCCTTTTCCGGTATGGAAATCCTGTGGCGCCTGAGCCAATCGCTTATCAGTTCCTTTCACCATGATCTTTTTGGTAGCATTGTATCTTCGGTTAATTGGTTATGCCAAGTAGCATTGTCGAGTACCAGAAGCACTTTTACATCTCTTCCTGTAATAGTTTTATTTCATTTAAAACCGAAAATGCGAGATAAAAAGGAATTTACCGAGTTGTTTTCGTATAATTGATGATGTTCGATCAATTCATCGTATGAAATGCTTTGAATCCATACTATGGTTCTCATCGGATTCAAAGATGCCGATCGATGGTAGATGAAAGCCTGAGTTCGACAAAAGAGCAGAGATGACAAGCCTTTTGCCCAAATAAGAATATGTACTTATGTATTTTCAAAAAAATTCCTTAACTTTGCCTTTACTTTGTCGCAGACGACCACTATCTGTCATACCATCTGTCCAAACAAAAGACTTTTCTTCGCTTTGGTTGCACCATGCCTCATCGTGCCAAAAAATTTTGCTACTATTAGAGCGTGCTTCATCAATAGCAGCAAAATATCGCGCGCGAGAAGCCATAAAGGAGACAGCATCGAGAGGCACGACGACTTTGGACGTTCGTTTGTGTAAAAATCCCCAGTTTTTTCATCCATCGCCATAATGATGTCGTTGAGCGAATGGGAAAGCTAGAGTCATCAGCCAGAATACGATTGAGAATCTTCTCCGTTGTAGGATAAATTCTTTTCGCTGATGTGAGATGGACATGATAACTGAACAGTTAGAACCATGTACAGATATTCCCGAACTCAAAACTTACTCATCGGATATTTTCTTGCTCTTCTTCGGAAAGACCAATACGCGGACGACCAGAATGAGCAAGCTTTCGTGGATACCGAGGTCGCCGAGTGGCCTCCATTTGCTTGTGCTCTTTGTCTTGCTTTGCTTGATCAACCGCTCGCTTTTCTTCCATTATTCGGTCCCACTCCTCTCTCATTTCTTGTTTCAATCTTGTGATCGATAATAAAGTAATACCAAGCATTGATTCAAGTCCGTCATTGACGTTATAAAGTGGAATTACAGGACCGTTTTTTTCGTTTTCCACAAACTTGATTACATTGAAAATTAACTACTTTAGCTCTTGTGAAAACTCATAGCCGGTAGGCATGATTATCGATATGATATATAACGGGATATTTTTAATCAGAATGAATAAAGACATCCGTTCTTGATGGATGAAATGAAGATAAGAGTTACTGAATCACAAGAGGCGGGTTATATGTGTCGCTGGATTACAATATGCGATAATCAATAACACGAAAGCTCAGAGGAAAACGACTACATATATAACCAGAACACGAATTCATCGCTCGAAAGCTATTTTATGACTGATTTCGTATTAGGATCAAGTTCAAAAACGATAAAAAGTATTTCCTTTCGACTCAGCATGGTCGAAAACCAATGTATCCGTAGTGAAAATCGATTAACAAAAAACTTCATTTTTTGAAAATTTTCGGAAAAAAAGCCGAGAATGGTGTTTAGAGTAAAGCATCTGTAATTTTTGAAGGACTCAAGCTAAAAAACTAGGGCTTACGTAGTTTTGTAGAGATTTGTTTGGCGGTTCGAATGCGCTATTTGAAAGAAAAACAAAAGCTCTTTTAACTAATCGCAGTGACACGGTTTTTAGAGATCTAGAGAGAAAACTGTCAAGAAACGTTGCAAAAAATATCCATAATACACAATTTGATGCGTCTAAACACCCTTTTTCCAGCGGTGAAAACCGCAGCTCTCTATCATGTACCTATCAAAATTTATTCGAAAAATACCCACTGCTCTTCTATTTTGAAATGGATATTAGTGTTTTCAGTAAATTTGCTTAGCAATAGTGAATGAAAACACACATTTTATATAGAAATCTTCATATTTACACCAACTGGAGTTATTTTCTGATATGATATGGAGTGAAGCAATTCTTGTTTGCTTGAAGACACAAATCCACATTGCACTTTGAACATTTCCAGTAGTTCAGTTCGATCAATACGTTCTAGTCATTTACGTTTTATTAAAAGTAAATCGTGTTTGCACCTAGAATATTACTTAAGTATATCCAGACTTTAATCAGTTTAAATTTATAATACCGACATAACATAGCAGATATTGATTAGTTTTTGTAACGGCTGCTAACCAGCCTTTCTACAGATGTTTAAGTTCCTCCACCTAAAAAGCTCTGGGAAATAAGAAATCCTTGAGGGGAAACCGTACAAAAAATTAAACCGTGGTTACTAAAACAAAAATCACCCGAGTCACCTTTGCTGCCGATCTATGCATCGGTTTACACTTCTCTCCACAGAATTGGGCATGATATTTTTCAGGAATTGGAATATAGCAAAAAGAATGTAAGCATGTTAATAATAAGTTTTTTCCAAAAAAGAGAATGTACATTCTAAAAAAAATCGGTTTCATACGAAATCTCCCAAAAAAGTTCCGTAGATGACAAAAAGCTTCCAAATGAGTTAAAATGTTGAAAGAAACGGTTTTCAAAATCTACGAAACCTTCGGGCTTAATAAAGAGCCCTGAAAGTTTCGTATTTTCCTGCGAAACCTCTTACTGTACTTTACGAAACTTAAAAAGGTTTCGTGGAAGATGGTTCTTCACTTGAGCACACCGTAAGAACCTTTAAGGTTTCGTAGATTTTGAAAACCGTTTCTTTCGACATTTTAACTCATTTGGAAGCTTTTTGTCATCTACGAAACCTTTTTGGGAGGTTTTGTATGAAACCGATTTTTTTAGAGTGTAGAACGTCAAATTGATATCAATATAACAAATCGAACACGTTCGGAAGTGATATCAACTAATTGTAATCCAGGTAGATGTACTTTTATTCTAACTGGCAATACATTACGTCAAGAAAGTACAACTGAACTTGATTTTGACAAGTTTTTAGCTTCTTATCCAATTATTAGTCAACAGATCATGATCATACCATCTTTTCCTATGATTATTTCTGTGATAATAATATCAGTTATCAAGCAATTTATTTGATTAATGATTCATTTTTTTATTTCGCAAGCATATTTGAATAAACTTTTAAAAAGTCTTTGTTCATATCTAAGAATGTATTATTTCTTAATTTAGAATAAGACCAAAAATCATCATTATGATTAATAAAACAGGTGTCATTAATTTCGATCCATAATCTGCAAGAATATCTTTATCTAGTCTTCCTTCTAATGTTGCTGTAATACCATATTTGAACATAAGTTCTTTAACAGCATATAATATTGAATTTGTATTGTATAATGATTTATTACAATAAATGGTAAAATATGCCCTTTTATGAAATTGATTTATGTATATAAGAGGTGGTGAATCTATGAATCGATGGTCTAAAAAGTACAAGAACGACCTACTTCATGATCATCGATTGTTAAACGTATAACACATAAACCGAGCTTTTAAACGTATAACACATAAACCGAGCTTTGCTAGTGTTCCACATTGATATTCATTATCCCAGTAATAACACTTCAATGGAATATTATTCGATATTGGAAGAGAAGTTGAAAATAATGATTTAAGTTCATTTTCAATTGTTAAAATTTGATATCGTCGATTTAATATTTCAATTGATGCATTTGTTATCAAATCTCGAGCACAATCATCTTTATATTTACATGCATAGTTGATATCATATAAAAAATTGAGCGGCGATGTCGGTGGTACATGGATATAAACACGACGCGTATTGTCAACCTCAAAGATACCATTTGATGAATCAGCATTTATAGAAACACTGAATAGTTGCTTATGATATGAAAATACCACAATGTGAAACACGATGAATAAAATAAAATTGTGTATCAATTATGAAAAGAAATCTATCAAATGAGAGATAGTGAATAAAAGAAAACTTTTTGTCTTACATAAACATGTTTATTTTCTCAAATATCTATTTCATATATTGTTAATCTCAGTTGTTTTATTCTTGTTCAAGTTTTACCAGACAAAAATAAACAAAAAAAAATATAATTGATCACGTATATAGACAACCATCACGAAAAAAACAACACAATGTTAAGATAAAAAATGTTTATATAATGTCCAATTATCAAGTAGTTCATTCTCATTATTTGCCTGTTATTTCTTTGAGAATTTTATCAATTTCAGCTACTGTTACAGATCCATTTGTTTGAGCAAGTAACTTCACCTTATCAAAAGCTTTAGCTTTATCATTATTTATTTCTTGAATAGTTTCTTCATCCTAGAAGAGAAAAAATAACAAAATAAACAAAAATGTTTATTTTATGATAAAAACTATTGAAAATAATATTCCTGATTATTAAAAACACCCATTGACGTAAAAAAATAAAAGACATACTCAAAAAAAAAAACAAATTCTACCATTTTCTCAGCTATATTAATTTTTCAAATGAATCACGTATGACACGACTTAATTATTTATCAGTATGTCAAAGGTGAAGATATATATATATATATATACATATATGTAGTATTCGCTTTTTTCTCTTCTTTTTTCTTATTTTTCTTATTGAATAGTCGACTATGTGTTTTATCACTTTTTTGAATGTTATTATACACTAACCTAATCATCGTCATCGTCAACTTGTGTTTGTGTTTTTGCAGCTGTTTCTCCTTTTGTAGCTGCTTGTATTTTTGTAACTGCTGCTTCTACTAATGAAATAAATGACTTCAAATCAATTCGACCAATACCTAGAAGTATTCAACATATTCTATTAATTTTTTGTATCAAGATTAGAATTTAAAATGCTCACCATTATGATCTAATTCAGAAAATTTTATTTTAATAAAGGACATTGATGTTCGAATATCAAGTATACCAAGCGTATTAACTGTAAACAAAAAAAAAGTTGTTTATATTTCTAATTTATAAACAAAAAAAGTCGACATACGAGTTTGATCAAAATCAATTGTACCATGAACTAATTTTTGTTGTTGAAATGCACGTTCAATTGATAATTTATCAATTCTCATAATCAATATATAATGTTAAAGAAGGAATTATTCCGATAGAGCGAAAATACACACGGAGTGTGTCGAATAAATGAACAGCGTGACTGTTTTATTATACAGTAAAACCTCTCTATTGTGAACACCATCGGGACCGGAAAAAAGCGTTCACTATACGGAGGTGTTCACTATAGGGAGGTGCATTTCCAGCAAAAATCGATTTTTCGGACTTTTCAAAAGCGTTCATAATCAAGAGGTGTTCACTTTAGAGAGGTGTTCACTAAGAGAGGTTTTACTGTAGTTATTTTTTTTTTCTTTTTTGTCTTTCGTTGTAAACAACACACATATTGCTATAGAAAAATAGTAAAAAGGGAAAGAATACAAAACATGAGTTGATATCGGCGGTCGTTTCACAACCACTAGTCGACCGACCGTTAGCATTTACACAAGAAATAAGTTTATCGCAAAAGAACGAAAGAAAGAATATGATATCACTTCTAATGAATTTTAATCTTTTGAATCAGATTAGTTATTCAGAGGAAAAAGATGTTTAGTAGATGATAATATAAAGATTATTATATACAACAATCATTATAGATCTGCACGATAAATCTTTTCATTTACAGTACAAATTCTATGCTTATTAGTGCATATAAAACTATAAATAGTGTTAAATATAATCTATTGAATAATTGTTTCTTGATATTCTCATCCTGAAGTTTTTTTAAGCATACATTTTATTTTTCTTCTCGCTAGAATTTTATTAAGTTTATGTAGCACTTCATCGAACAAGTTTTATTCAATTTGAATATCTTTGATTAAATATTTTACCAAAAATAGGCTCTACAATACGTTCATTATCAATAGATACTAATTGAACAGATTTATTAGCTAAATGATTCCATTTTTATTTTGGAAATCGTATGAAAGAAATTTTTCCATATCTTGAACATTTAATACTTATTGCTTTTAGTGGAAATGAATTATATGATTATATTGAATGTATATCTGATCTTCCATATTGAATTAAAGTAACAATTCATGATCGATATAATGTAACAGATGAATATAAACAAACATTACTTGATAAAATTCTTTCAGCTAATAAAAATCGTTTAAAAAAATTTTTTTTAATCGTTATTCTGCAAGTTTAAGTGTTAATCCAATAAATATAAATTCTTGTTATTCAAATATTATACAATTAAGTTTACATTTACAAAAAATTAACGATCTTAAATCTCTTTTTAAATTAATACAAAATATTTGTCAGATGTATTGTATTATTGGTAAAGAAGATGAAGATAATAGAATAATGTATAATTTAATTAAATTTCGTTTGGAATCATTTCATCGTTCTTGGATAGTTGATGAAATTAATTCATTAATTAAACAAATGCCTTTTCTTAAAAAAATTTCACTTGATCTATTTTCCGAAGACTTAAATTTATTTGATGGTGAAAAATTTATTTCTATACTTTCATTAAATATTCTTGAACATTTTAATTACACTATTGATTATACATCAGATGAAGAAATACAATTAATTGATAAAATAATTTTATCATGGATTTTAACACCTTATCAAATTCATTGTTTAATTGATGATAATAAAACTCATATATTTCTTCATACAATTCCATATGATTTTTCCTATCTTGATATTAGTTCATCATTAGTTAAATGTATGAATAAAAAATCAGCTAATTATAGTTATTGTGTAAAAGAATTACTTTTATTTGATGCATCATCATTAACTGAAACATTTGTTGCTATTAGTAATTGTAATAAAGTTAAAGATCTTGCTTTAGAAATTGAAGAATCATCTGTGAGCAAGTATTTTATTTCATATATTTACATAAATTTCCATTATTATTTTCTTCTCATTATTTAGTAATAACTAATGATGAACGAACAAATAAATAAATCGAAGATATCATTACCATATCTTAACCCTTTCGGGACCGGCTTATTTTGGGAATAAATTAAAACATACAGATTTTTTAACTTTTAGAAAATGATTTATTTTTGTCAAATTTATTAAAATCTGAATATCAGAAAACTTTCAAAGTATGATATTCTTTGAAACAGTTGGGATTACATAGTGGTACATCACAGTCTGGACAATACAATCTTGTAGCGCTCCGTTTTTTTTCTCGCTTGACTGTATGACTGCAGACGAAACAGCGTTTTTGAACATTGTTTTCTGGAATAAAAGCGATGAAATGACGAGCAGTAAGGCGTAGTGGAGTTTCGGTTGATGGTCTTCCTCTCATCTGGGGTTTTTCATCTTGAACATGGCATAAGAGTTCTGCACAGTGATATCAAATAAATGAAAAAACAATTTTTTGTACCATTTCACTGTTTTCCGTAGACATTCCGAGAAACTATTTTGCATATCTACTTGATCCACCGCTCTCATATTTTTGTTGTATTGTGTAATACAAAGAGGTTTCTGGATTTTTCGACCTGTTTCTCTGTCGTTTTTTTCAGTTTCCACCATGACAGGTTCATGCAACGTGGTAAGCATGTGCACCTCTCTTAAGTCCATCCATTTGACTGCCAACAGTTCACCAGTAGTCTGATAGGCTTGTTGTCCTTTTGAAAGTTCTCCAAACGATGGCATTCCACTTCTGTTTTTTCTCACTGTTCCACAAGCTTTTTTTTTCTCTTCTAGTAATCTTTCGAATAATGTAGGACTGGAAAACCAATTATCAATGAAGAGGGTATGGTTTTTCTTCAGATAATTTTTCAACAGTGTTAGTACTACTGAACCCGGTATCCCAACCTCAGGATGATTGTCAACGTCTGTTTCTGTTCTGGTGTAAACGATGAAGTTCAGAACGATTTTCGTATAACAATCACATAACATGAAGAGCTTCACGCCAAAACGGTTTCTTTTCGACGGAATGTATTGTTTGAAACTGAGGCGACCTTTCCATAGCATCAGGCTTGCATCAATGCACAAGTTTTCCCATGGAATTACTGCTTTTTCGAATTTTTTTCTCAAATTTTTGACGATTGGTTCGATCTTTCGGAGCTTGCCTTCTTCTTCTATGTTATTGTCAGCAAAATGGAGATACCAAAGTATAGAAAGGTGCCTGTTTCTTGTAAAAAGTTCTCCGAAAATTGGTGTTGAGATCAGCTTATCCGTTGACCAATAATCTTTTATGCGATTCTTTTGATTCAATCCCATCAAAATTGTAGTGGCGAAAAAAATATACAACTCTTCCACATTCGTATCATACCAAGGTGCAGTTTTTTCGACATTCGGAGTTGCATTTTGTTGTTGATTTTTGTTGGTTTCTTCAACAATTTTCTGCATTAGTTCGTCGTCGAAAAATGCTCGGAAATAGTCAGATGGTTTGTTTCCTCCTATTTTGAATTTTGTGTTGACTCCTGATGCTCTATCGGAAAATTCTAAGTCCTTGGGGTCGAATCCAGATGAATGCCATCTTCTAGGAGCATGTCTTTTTCAAGTATTTGAAGCTGGAAGGTTATTTTCTTCATCTTCTTGGTCATCCGTCGAGGACAGATTCAAATCGTCAAACAAACCTTCTAATTCTGATTCAGAATCATTCGAACTTTCGTCGAATTCCATTTGATTAAGCGTCCTTTTTGTTGAAGTTGCCTTATAAAGAATGAAACTGATGGAGCACGAACTGTAAATTCGTAAGTAAGTGTAACGAGAACAGCGCAGATATATATACATGCATATGGGTAAGAGAGAGAGTGATAGGGAGAATATTGTCGAAGATTCCAGAAAGAGAACATCGAAAGATAGATCATGACGTCATGTCAGTCACAGGGAGAGAAAAAGAAAAACATGTGTATATAATAAAAGAAGGAACAATCTGTGACCTTTGTGACTATATAGGTCATGACACGAATATGTAGAAGCAACAGTCTCAATTTTTACTTCAAACGCTTTAGATCACGTGAAATTCCAATGACATTTTAAAATGTCATCGGTCCTGAAAGGGTTAATATTAACGAAATAATATTGAAAATACTGAAATAATGAATTTTATCTCTTCATTAATTCTTATAATATTTTTGTCTATAAATTATTTATCTGGTTATCGTATAAAACGTGGTGTTAATTGAAATGGAAATAATTGGGCTCTTGGTTGTGATTTTCCTAATAATGATTTAACAAATGTTCAAATGCGTGGTAAAGATTATGGTGGAAGATGTGCACAAACGCCAGGATGTACTCATTTTACATGGACAAAATGGAGTGGTGGAACTTGTTGGATGAAAAAAGGTTCTATTTCGAAAAATGATAATAGTATGGTTTGTGGTATAATTCAATCCGATGAAGGAGGAACTGTATATAAGGATTGTATTATAGCTGGTAATACTCGTACTAAGTGTCCTGTCAAAGGTCGTTAAAGGTTGAAATTTTTACAAATTATGAAGATTTTATCTAATACATGTATTTCATCATGCATAGACATTTTCTTTAAGAATTGTGTCAAACAATTTCTTCGTGTTTTTTTTCATGTAGATCAATGGAAAACAGACTCACCTATCTTTTGAATAAAAGACAAACTAATTTGATAGTTCTAACTTTTATTTTTCAGCAATCGATTAAGTCGTAAATCAATTCAATCTGAAATAGTGTGCTTGTCAATAATAAGTAAATGCAAAATTAAATTCACTAATACGTTTCGTGTTACTTATATATTTTAACTGTCATCAAGGCTCTGCATTGGATTTACAAGCAAAATTGATGAAAATAGGGAAAACTAGAAAAAAAAAAACTAACTATTGTGAGGGTGCGGATGAGAGTGAGTCAAGCTGTGATGATCAGTTTGGATTTTATTTAAGGATGTTTTCACATCACTTAAATCTTTTTTGAATTTAAGAAAAATAAAAAAGAAAGATTATTTACATTGTCACAAGATAATAAATAGATGAATAAACGTTTCATATCAATAAAAAGAAAATGAAATTACCTCCAAATATATAAATAAAGTCTACTTAACAAAACCTTTCTAGACTTAATTAACCGTTTCTTTAACGAAAAAATGATGCGAAACGCATTTCGCAATGCGTTTCCTTTAAATTTTTAACCCATGGGATTTTTGGACATGTTTTACAATTTTTTATTCTCTACAAAATGGTAAAAAAATTCAAAAAAAAAGGGTAACTTCGAGGAAATATAAGGTCTACATTATCATGCCATTTAGTAGTTGCCTGATATGATTTCAAACAAATTTACATAAATATTTTGCTCTCAATTAGATTCTATTCTGTATGAGCATGAAGCACACATTAAAAGTACTAAATATCGAAAATGTAACCAAGATTCATTTAGTACTCAAGATATTTAGTCAAATCTATCATTTAACAGAGAATAAAGTAATGTGTTTCAAAATGTAATAAATAGCCGAACATGAAACAATTGAAGAAAAAAATTAACCTGGTGAAATTTTTACGTTCTAATGTTTTTTTCTTTTTATTGAGTTATATGTAAAGACGAAGAAAATATCATGCTCTGCTCATTTTGACTCTGCAAGATCATTTTGGATTAATAAAACTTTTAAAAGTTCACCACATAGCGTCTTGAAGAGTATCGTGCCAGAACTTTTTGCAAAGATCAGATAATAATGGTCAATTTGAATCAGATCTGCTAATTCAGAATACGCATCAAGAATTGCGATGATCTACGTTAAGAAAAAACATGATTATCTGAAACCACGAAAGTTGGGTATTAGTAATTTATATTCAATATTGCTCAATCTGTAGGTCGTAAACTAGGAAAATTCATTAACTGAACATCAATAATAAGACTAAGGAAAAAGAAGTGACGTGATGCACTCAACTTTGTCGAATCTCTCAAATAGAGTATATACATTTGCACAAGAAGAATCAATTCTTTTATCCACATAATAATAATAACAATAATAATACTCGAGTCGGGTAATAAAAAAAAATGCAGAAAAAAAGAAAGAGAAGAAAATAAAGAGGTAATGACGCACGTGAGTTAATAGTATTTTGTAATCGTGATATACGGATATGATGAGAAAACAAGACGTTGAATGATTATAAGTAGTAATGAATATTATCTCATGTAAGATAATTTCAGATACATCGAAACATATCTATTTGAGTATAGGTTAGAGTGGCTCAGAGATGATAAGAAAAAAAGTACTTATTTCTTTTAATCATAATTTTTGTTTTCAAAGAGTTTAGGGTAGGGTTCAATAAATTCAGAATTTCAATCTCTATAGATTTGTATAACTGCCTAGTGAAATGGTACTCAGAATAGATCAGAGCGTAAATTACTAATACTCACTATCGTGAGCTATAGAGCTAATCCTGTGGAACACTTACTGTTGAGCCGATAATCGAATGAAGAAGAATTGAAAGTGTATCACAATTGGAGACAAGAATCTTCTTGACATAATACTAATTGTGAACTAGAATAACTCTATCACGTGATTAAATTATCTCGAGGTGAAAAAAATATTCCTTTCTTATTTCCTAAAGAAAGACTCAAGCACATGCCGCTTACCTTACTCTCTTACTGGGTAGTTCCTACCACCTTCAACGATATTTGTGATTGATATACAAGTGATGTTCTTCTCACAATTTTACAGACTATGCCTAGAACACTTGATAAACTATGGAGGTTAAATCCAGGAAGCTCTTCTACAGCTAGGATTATGCAATACTATTTCCTCGAATAGCTCCTGAAGTGTTAACAAAACCACCTCAATACAACCTTCGAAAAAAGTCGATAGCTATTCTGAGCTTGTCGATATCAATATGATAGCTGTTGAGAATCTGTCGGTATGCCTTATTAGTATTTCAGCGTTTCCAGTCCAATCAGCGTCAGTGTTAACAGTTCTCAGCATACAATTTCGATCTGAAATTCCAGAATTGGTATGACTTCTCAGGAGTTCTGAAGTCGGCAGAAATTTCCAGAAACTAATTTCGGGAACGAAACAAGCATTCCAATGTTTGAAATCGTGGCATAAGATGTATTCTCCATTCAAAAGTTGTTCATCGCTTTTCGTATATTTTCTATCGACAGAATTCAGTTATTTTTGAATTATGATGAAAATGAATCATAGTTGTCTGCCAGAACCAAACAAAAGGATTTGATTGTTTGCAATATTATTTGAGTTACAGTTTGATACCAGTGAATCATCTGTTATTGTCAATGCTTTGTACTTAGAAAAAAGATCTAACTATCGTAAAGTCTATTGTTATAGTTACAAAATACAAATGGAAATATTTTTCTCAGGATGAAAAATAATTTCAGCATTATGAGCTTTATCAGTTGTATTGATGGAAGAAGTTCTTTTGAATAAGTGCATTGTTACGGCTTCCTATCCTTCTAGAGCGATCGCAACTCGGCTAAACGAAATGAAAATTTCAGTAGAACTAGAACTTCCAGTAGTTGCACAAATCCATAAAATCGGGTATCTCTGCGCGCATATTGCATGTTCAGCATCTCCGATATCTTGAATGTGTCACCTCTCAGAATTTTTATATATTTTGCTGTAGTGTAAATTGTAGTTCTTTATTACGTTAACTTAATAAGCTATGATGATCCAAAGGTCAAAAATAGTTAAGTACATTATCTCTGAGCAAACTGTGTTGATTAATTTAAATTAAAAATGAAAACTTCTGAATGTAATGATGAAGATTAAGTTTATGTGTAAAGGAATTTCGTCAATTAACGATAAAAAGAAGGGCAAAAATCTTCGGACTAATCGAAAAAAAATTCGCCGTTTATTCATATTTTATTGCACGATCATTAGTTCGATATATCATGATGTGTCACCTTTTTTTGTCGAGTTTGAGAAAACGAATAGTCATTTAAATGTTTTTATAAAACTTATCCAGCTACCAAAGTCATAAAAAGTCACTGCAGGATAGAATTTTGTAGAGTTGTGACTATGTAATCGACCAAATGCCGTACCAAGACTATATCCGTTCTTAAAATAAGTCAATGTTTTGGCTTCTAGATCAAGAAGGACTCCTACAACATCTCCCTTCCTAACCAAGTTTGAGGAAAAGAAAGCAGATTGTCCACTATGGTATTTATTTCCATTTAAGATATAGAAGCCAAAGCTATCACCAGTTGCTCCTGGATATTGAGCAATGCTTATATCGAAATGAGAGGGCACAATACCAAGCATTATTCTTGCCATGAGACCACAATTTATAATCCTCATTGACCAATAGTGAATACCATGCATCCAACCAGGGATCATTGCTCGGCATGTTCGATTCCATGTTAGGATTGCATTTTGACGTAGATGGGTATTATTGTCAGAGATGAACAGTCCAGGACCACATGCAGCCGGATCAAAACGCAGATCTACACTAGTTCATAACAGATAGCAAAAAAACAATAAAATAAACTTACTATTCTCTAAAGTGACATTATTCTTCCATTTCAAAACTTTCGGCAGTGGTACACTATCATCATACCAATCATCTTGATCCATAAAATAGTTAGGTGTCACATTAAAAGGTTCAAGCACAGTAGGGATACTATAAGCGAGTTCTAACGCAACGACTAAAAAAAGTACACGGCTTACCATATTCTTTGTGAGTAACTTATGATGTTTTTGTAGTTCGAATTTTAAAAATATCAGTTAACCTGTACGTTGAGAGGAAGTCATAAATCAACCTGATAATACTCTAATCTTGATCGAAAAGTACGATTTAATCTCTCTCTATGTAAGATTTATGAGATCAGATGCTAATTGAAGAAAAAAAAATTATTACTACTGATATTGCACAATGAATGATAAATATCATCATAAAAAGAATAATGATCACTGTCATAGGCAAATACAAAAGAATATTGAGTAACGTAGATTAATCCTGATTTGAATTCTTGAGCTTACTTTTTAACATACTACAATACTGTCAAATTTTAATAAAGTTTACAATGGAAGGTCACCTAATATACCTTAAATATAAAACAAAAAGCAGCTACCACTGCGTCGACAAAATTTATAGCTGAAACATTTTCCGAAAAATTCATTGCCCTTAATTTGCAAAGCATATCATTTTAGTTTCAGTGGCGAAGTCTCTCTGTTTCGACAATGAACGAATAAGTCATGAAAGACTTTCCTCTACAAATAAATCTAAACTAGCATTTCAGAAACAGTCCTTAATTTTGACAATGAAATGCATTTGTCTGTGTCACAAATTACCATTTTGTTCAAAAGATGAAAAGAATTGTTTTTTGATTATCATAAAATTTATATGTAGCCATTTTGAGTTATAATAAAATAAGATTGAAAAGAAATTGTTTTTTCAATTAAAAAAATTCGTTCTTCAAAGGGTTAATGGAAAGCGTTCACTAACAGTAAAAATGATCCCCTCCATCAAAAATTATGTTATTGCTGATAATGTTTCTTCTCATTTCTTTTTTATTTTGTTCTTTTACTTGTTCTTGTTTTTTTTTTTACCGTTTATTACTTGTTTCTTATCCCTTTTATCTTATTTTGTATGCAAATGTGACATTCTGTAGTTTATATCGCTGCTGGTTGTGTTAGTCAAACAATTGTGAATGCTTATGGTATTTTTTCTGTAAGCATTTTCGAACATGACAATAAAGAAAATGAAATCAAGAACAAAAAACAGTTAATAGGACAAAGAAGCGCTTCTTTATTTATCTATGGGAATACTCCGGAACAAGGAAAGAACCAACGATGGTGAGATCAATTAGGCAATATAAAATAAAGAAATTCAATATAAATTTTCTTTCTTTGCTTATAATTGAATTGATAATTGGTCGAAGATATCGAAAGCCATTTATTTTACAATGTCAATAGGGATGAGTGCATGTGACTACCCTGAAAATAGGGAATAAAAAGAAAAGAAAGATCTTTTTTTTCTATTTGTGTAGTTGGAGTACTGATCGATGAATAATGACAATAATTGAGAAAAAAATGAATACTTTACTAAAAGAAAAAGAAAATCAACTAAAAGAACTTTATTTTTATCGGAGAGTTATCACTGCATAATTTCGCTAAATTGAATAAAAAAACAGGTCATATGTATGAATAGTATTTCATCTTTATTTTGCTCTAAACAAGTAGAATTGTTTTCGATTTTACTTACATGGCCGAAAAGAACAATCATTTTTACCGACAAATCCCAATTTGTTTGAATTGAAGCACTGGTAAAAAATTTTCAGTCTGAACAGACTTTTTGTATCCCTCTGGTCGTGATTCAAGTTTTATTTAATAGCTCCTAGGATGGTTTGCAGAATATTACCAATTATGGAATACATTTGTTGTTGAGACAGGAAGCTATGTAGTTCTGGAAATCAAAATTCATGAAAACTCGAGATCTGAAAAGATCATATTTTTTCCAGTTTAAACCGATTAATTTTTTTTAATTGTTCAGATACCAAAAATATTTTTATCTCATTTTATTAATCCATATATTAAACTGACCAACCTCAAGAAAACTAGTTCGGATACTTTTGAATGATTTTCATTGTTAAAAATTTTCATCTTGCAGAAATTATGACTTTATTCTAGATAAAATAATACAGATAATTTATTCGTAAAAAGAAAAAAATTGTTCGATCTCGTTAGAGCCTTGAGGGGAAATAAGAGAAATTTTGAAGAAAACTTTTTTTCGTATAATCAAATAGTAATCATCTAGAATATTATAGCTTTGAATGCTGATCACGCCCATATACTTAGAGACCGTTGTTAGTTTTGATTTATTAGTATTTGTCGAGATGGTTTAGTTGCTATAGTGTTCCCAATAGTCCACTAGAACAGTCCTTTGTGTACGAGTAGATTCCGATTGACAGTGGTCTTTGAGCACATAGGTGTGATCAACATTCAAGGCTATAGCATTCTAGATTATGACTATTTGATTATACGAAAAAAAATTTTTTTCGAAATTTTTTCTTTTTACGAATAAATTATCTGTATCATTTTATCTAGGATGAAGTCATAATTTCTGCAAGATGAAAATTTTTAACAATGGAAACCATTCAAAAGTATCTGGATTAGTTTTCTTGGAGTTGGTTAGTCCCATATATTGATTAACAAAATGAGATAAAAAACTTTTTGATGTCTGAACGATAGAATAAATATGATTTTTTTAGATCTCGATTTTTCAAAAATTTTGACCTTCAAAATTACATAGCTTTTAGCCTCAACAACAAATGTATTTCATAATTGGTAGTATTCTGTAGACCATCTCAGGAACTATCAAATAAAACTTGACTCACGATCAGAGGGATACAAAAAGTCTGCTCAGACTGAAAACTTTTTTACGAATGTTTCAATTCGAACAGATTCGGATTTGTCGGTAAAAATGATTGTTCTTTCCTATCATGTAGGTAAAATCGAAAATAAAAATTTCAAATTTTTTGGCGGAACCTCTCTTAAATATTCTGCTCCTAATTGAATTATTAGAAGAATAGTTTGCCAAAAACAGAAATCATTGGTAAATGTTTCAATAGAATACAGCTGAATTTTTGATTTAAATTGAAAAATTCATAAAAAAGCTTGTTAGCGTAGTCCCTTTGAAGTAAAAATGTAGAACTCACATATCCAAAATTCTTGCTTTCTACATTTGGTGACCAAGAAACTTAGGAAAGAAGTCTAGTGCTTGTTGTCCACTATTGCTAGAAATGTAAGAGATAAAATGAATGGGAGAGCTGCAAAACTTCGACCTAAAACTTACACTCACATTTTTCATATATAAGTTCCACAAAATATTATTACATGAGAGATAATCAAAGATTTCGAATGCAGCTTCCGTTGGCAATTGATGAACAACTGTCAATAAATTCTTTTCGATCATGTTATGAAATGATTTCAAACATCTTTTGTCACTTTTTTAGTTGATCCTTATACTAAAAAAGAAAAATGAATCACCATAGGACCATCTGAACACATATGCGTGATAATGATTAATATAACATTCAATCAATTTCATTGTGATCCTTACCTTTGTTAACTATTTTTATATCATATCAGATGTATTAAGATAAGATTCTTTTCTTTTCATTGTTTAGTGTATGAACACTTAGATGTCCTTACTCGACGAAAGTGCGGGCGAAGATGAAGATGTTGAACAGATAGATAACCTACGCAGGCCCTTGTTGGTAAAAAGAGAATATTTTATCAAATATTTATTATACAAAATAGAAATTTGCCGGTATTAGACATTACTCAAAGTATAATATGAATTAAGAAGGATGAAAAATTAAGCAGGGTATCAGGATGAATAAGTATGCTTATAATAAATACGATAAATATCTTTACATCCAAACCCATTCTCTTTTATTATTCGATGAATCTTTAATAGTTGGATGTCGTAATTGATTAACATAAAGCGATTTTTCTTCAGGTGATTCTTCTTGACCAAGTCCTAATCTTGTTTGAAATATTGAACCCATTGATGTTTGAATATTTGTCGAAGGTTTATATTGAATAATTTGTGGTTTAATCGGATGATGAATACGACTAAGATGAATAGGAGTTTCGTGGATAATTGGTATATCAATAAATGTACTTGGTTCGATTATCGATGAAACTAATCGTTTAGTTGTATCCGATGTTGCAAATAAAGGTTGTCGTAATTGAGAAAGATGAATCGGTGTTTCATGTGCTGGTTCTTCTCCTGTTGTTGCATAATATGTTTTTAAAAATGTATTAGTTGATGGTTGAATATGAACAGGAATTTTATATATAATTGGATGTGATAAAGCTGATTGTCGGCGATGATCAAGTTGAACAGCACTTTCTATTGGTTCTGTATATTGATCAACCACACGTACTTTTGAACTAGATTTTATTCTTTTTTTAATTCCGCCTGTTTGTTGATGACGTAAATGATTTATATTAATTGGTATTTCTTCATTAAAATTATTCATATTCATTGAAGTATTTCGTAATATAACACCGGAATTTTGTTTAATATTCATCGGTGTTTTATATTCATATGGATAGGAAATTTCCGAACGACGAAGTTGATTGGGAAGAAAACCTGCATTGTTGAATAATGGGATATCTTCACTAAGAATAGGTTGCATAATCGTCGTTACTCTTCCTGATGTTCCAGAAGAACCTAATGCTAAATGTTGGTTTATTAAATTAGCAATATATTGTTCATGTTCATAAATATTTGCTGATGGAGATAAATTCGAAATATAAGAAACTCGATTTGGTAATCCAATATTCTTTAAAAAAAAGAAAACAATTCAATGAATTCTTCATATTAATAAAATATGTTTTTTCTAACTTACATTTTGTTGATTCATAATCTTAAATGAATATATCTAGAAAAAAAAATAACTTTACCTTCAAATGCGAACCACAGAATATCTATGATATAATTAAAAATCTACAATACAATAAGTGGAAAAGAAAAGGACATTCTTGTCTGTTATCTCATAATATCACTGGAAGAAAAAAGAAAGAAACGACAGAAACACTTGAGTTCTATTTGATCGTTAGTGGACAACTGTACTGAAGGATAATTATGGAAAGAAAAGAAAGATACTATTGTATCACAAAAACATATATTGAGAAACTTCTTTTTCGTTAATATATCAACGGAGGATGTGGGCGGACATATACATACGTAACGACAAAAGATAATCAAGATATATTCTATTAGAAAAACGTAGGAATAGGCAATCTTGTTGAGAGATATGTCTGTCTTTGATGTCAAGAATAATAATTGTTTCAATATATTGTCATATTGATAAATATCGATTTTTATTTATTCGATTGTTAAGTAAAGGAAGGTCATTTTTTGTGATAAGATCTAATGAATATGAAAAGATGCTTTTGTTAGACAATATATGACCCAGGTCATCCAAAATGGCCTTGTCTACGGACTGAAAACGAGCCGTAAATGGGATACAAACAGAGTATTGACGGCAATGTACTGTGCATATACAGCTCGTTTAACCGAGCTTTTCTCGATGTAAACGAATTTTAACGCATTCAGAGGACAAAAATGATGATTTGATACGTTTTAATGCAAGAATCAATTCATTTTGATGCATTTATATGTAGTAGAATGTAGATTAGGAAATTGAAAGAAAAACACTGAGTTAACAAGTGGAGGAAAGTTTGAGTTTGTACCAAATCTAAAGGCAAGTTATTGTATCAAAGATTTATAATGAATAATTTTGATTAATGATCCGTGCTCTGTGCCATAAAGTATGTTCGTACATCTATAGATATGATCATTTATCAACAATGTATCGGACGTAAGGTGTAAGACGACTGGTCGAATGATGAGAGAAAGTTCATTATTATATCGATGAAATGAATAATGGCTTGTAAAAATCCTACTGCTGAAGCATCATTCGAATTATATAAAATACAGCCATCATGTGTTGAACGATGAATGTTGGTAGAATCAGCTGCGTAACGTTGATGACCAACAAATATTGTTTTGTATAACACATATGGTGTAAGGAAAACTACAGAGATTTTTCTATGTATCCAGGTCTTATGCTGATGAACCTGAAAATTTGATAATTGGACAGTTTTATTTCAACAGGAAAAGAAGGATCAGCTGTGGCGAGCCATATTTGTTGAAGAAGATCAATAGTTTTTAATAATTCAACAGTTGATTTACTACCATTATATATTGTTTTTATTAATTTAGCTACATCAAAAAAATTATATAAATACGAGAATATACATAGCAAAATACTACTTTTGAAAAAAAATACTCAAACACTGTGGGTAAAAAATATAGGATAGTGAATTTGGCATTTTCGTGATAGTTTCATTCAATGTCTGACTTTCATTTTCTGTTACTTTATTCTATTCAGTAAGAAAATTTATGACACTTACCAACAACTGATTCATATTCAAAAATAGAATAATTATGACTAGGCATGCACCGAGCCTGGGAATCCTGGGAATAGTTATTGATAAATAACTCGTTCCTATGGCCAGTGTCCTTGACTTTACTAAGGGTTATGATCTCGAAATTGACCATAATTTTCTACATTTATCTGTAAATGCTGTTTATTCTCTACGACAGAAGAAAGAAATTCTCAGGACATAACATTAGATCCTCAATTACTCTATTATGACTAGGGATAGCACTTTAGCCTCTCTATAAGTCGAAAAAATGGCCAATCAGATAGCAGGAAATTGTAATTCGATTATTTGATGGATAATCGTGGGAGATTCTATGAGGATTTTTGTAGAGCACTTTTAGTAACCTCAAATTGGCCCAAACAATCCTATAATGCGTCCTTATCTTGATGGAGAAGAAATGCTTCGAAATCCGATTGGCTAAAACTCTTTTGTAACCAGCTATTCCCGGTAGCGGGAATGGTCGAGTCCGGGAAGCTCGGTCTCGGTGCATGTCTAATCACTTGGCTGCTCATTAATATACAGTAATCGGCATAAGTGGGCACGAGTTCTTTTTATTATTTTATAATGACATTTATTCTGTTTTTCTTGCTTTGTTTGAGAGAACTATTCAGGCTCATCATCTTATATGAATATGAGCATTCATATTCCTTCTGCTATTAACTTATACATTAATAATAAAATAAACACTCTCTTTAAAAAAAAATGAAAAACCATCTTTTGATGAATCCAAAGCTATTTCCACATATGCTAAATGTTGACACTTTACGATATTTCTAGCTTCTAACTTATTTCACAGTCGACCTACTAATTTGTAAATAATGAGAAACATCAGCATTTAGCATATGTAGAAATAGCTTTGCATTCATAGAAAGATGGCTTTTCATCTTTTTTAAAGAAAGTGTTTATTTTATTATTAATGTATAGATTGATAGCAGAAGGAATATGAATGCTCATATTCATACCAGACGATGAGCGTGGATAGTTCTCTCAAACAAAACAAAAAAAACAAAATAAATGTCATTATAAAATAATAAAAAGAACTCGCGCCCAATTATGCCGATTACTGTAATTGTTTGCCATCAGGTGGTTTATTAATCAATATTTATAATAATAATAATAATTATAATCAATCTTCAATAAATCAATATTGTCAAAGTTTTACAACATATTGCAAAGTTTTTGCATTACAATCAAGAAATCCTTGAGAACAAAATCAAAAATTAACTGAAATCAATGCCAACAATTATCGTACAAGACGTAATATTGATGCAGGCAGCATTGATATCAAAGCTGTATAAGCCACAATTAACGATCATCGAATTATGGCCGAACATTTATTCGATACCTCAATAAATGAAACATTTCTCACCAAAGCACTGTACAATCAATCTCGTATGGGTCCGTTGATCACAAGTCGGAGGGATTTGGTCGATATAGTGTACATTGGTTTATTTAATATCATATTAATTTATTTATTCATCTGTCGCACCGGTTTTTCTATGTGACAAAATATTAATAGTTATATTTCGACCCATTTTTCACTCCCTACAACAAAAACAGCAGCAAGTACAGCAACTTCAAGAACAACAACTACATCAACATCAACAACAGTACCCAAAGTAACAACAAAAATGTACGTTTCCAACAGTACCATCAACAACGATTTCAGAGCATCTGAAAATGCTTTTTATGATCGCTGATGGTATACAACTCAACGACAATACAGCAATCTGATTCACCTAAAACAAAAAAACACTTTTTTTTTCATTATAGCACGTTTTCTTTTTTTTTGCAGCAACATACCATTCATTCAAGTGAAATAAAATAAATATATATAATTCAATCAAATACCTTTCCTCTTACATTATCTTCCATATGAAAAAAAAACTTAAAAAAAATAAGAAAAAACGCAAAACAAAACTAATGCCCTCTTTATTAAAATTATTTTCTTTTAATTTAATACAAAATGCATGATGTATTCGAATAATATCATTAGAATAAAAATATTGATTCATGCTCGGAAGAAATACGAAATAAAAGAAAAAAAAACCTAGTGAAAGGACTATGTTGTACAAATATACAGGTTTGTTTTTTTCTTGTATGAGCAAAGAATTGAAGAAAAAGATAAAACTGTATGGTGTAGCGTGATGAAAAAAAAACGTGTGCGAAAAATATTCATCCATGTCTATTTCATCATGATGTGTATGAAATAGCACGGTTGATTGATTCATGTAAATAAACATTACTTGGAAAAAACCAACTAACTTCAGGTCGTATAAAGTGAACCAAAATTCGCGTGAGCCAAACCAGAGTTCATAATCTATACTTTACCCATTTTTTCACAGCAGTGGGCAGATTTCCAGAAAAGGAAATTTCCCTACTAAAAGTGCAAACTTCGGAAATTACAGCTACATAAAATGCAAATTTCAGTAAGTACCGAAAATTACCCTCAATACCACAAGAAAGTACAGAAACATTTTCAGTAATTTCGGAAATCACTTGAAAATTTTAGTAACCACTAGGAAATTTTTATAATATCCTTAAATATATCATGTATCTATCTCATAAAAGTGAGTAGAGTTTTAAGAACG
>JAJEKB010020950.1:152462-166240 GCA_022393335.1 Macrotrachela quadricornifera
CCCATGTCCAGTGGGATGGACATTTATAAAATGATCTTTATGAAAGTTTGAAATGTTTGATTCAAAACCAACTTTATACTGTATGTAGCGCACTCCAAGAGCTATCAATCGATTAAAAAGAATTCTGTTTTGTGACGTCTTCAGTTGAGATATTTAAAAGACAGTATTGAGAACATTTGTAAGCGTGAATGTAGTTTTCATATTTCTGCGTTCTCTAATGCTTTAAATCATTTTTCTAATTCAAGAACTGATATCTGTAGCCTAAGTGCTCATCTGTTAGTTCAACTACTTTATGAAAACTATCCTCTAGTTATTAGCTGACAGATAACTATGACAATGTAATGTCCATCGGAGTGGGGGGGGGGGGGGGGGGAGTGACATAAAAACATTTCTGTCAATGTTGTTGGCATACTCAAGTGTCTTGGTCAAATATCAGTCCAATCACTCATATTAAAAAGAGATATGATTATGTCACACGTTACGCGATTATAATTGCTTACACTCATACTGGAATGTTGTTCTTAACCTTCCTTCCACGCCTTGACGAACATCTATTAGTCCAAAATTATTATACAACCGATTGAAAGCTCTTCCAGAATTCTATCTGACAAAGGTTTCTCTACTGTAGAGACAATTACCGGATGAATATTAGGCAAGGCTTTCACTTTTTTGAGAAAATCTAATATGTGGAAGGAGTAGTTACAGCTTCCCTAGGTCCTATGTTCAATATGATGCCTTCAAAAAGTATGTAATCAATACCATATTCATTTCTCTATTGACAATGAACTTTATTTTTTTTTTACCAAAGATCATTGGGCGAATATATCGCTAAAACACTTGAATATGGTGCTATATGAACTTAAGTCAAATTCATGTCGTTCCCCCCCAATGTCCATCCCAGTGGACATCGTAAAACACTAAGAAAAAACAACTTCAAGTTTTTTCTTTCATAGCATAAGTATACTGATGAATATCTGTTTACATATTAGAGGTCAGTTTTTCTGTAGGTCTTCAGAGTCCCTTGTGGGGGGTAAAGGGTTAACTTTACGGTGGTGAACTTTCTCGTGCTTATTATTCCTTGTGCTTATCATTCCCGTGCTCATCGTTCACCGATTCTTTTTATTCAATGAAATTTTATTTTGTTTATTTATTTCTGTTTAGTAAGTTTTTCGACGTGTCGGACCATTAAAAGTTTATGTTACATCTGCAATACTTGGTTATGTCTTGATAATGAAGATTTAATGGTTCGAAACGTCGAAAAAACTTACGAAACAGAAATAAATAAATAAAGTAAAATTTCATTTAGTAAAAATACTCACCACTCATTACTCATATTGAAAATGACAATTAACGCTCTGTACTACAGGGTGGCCCAAAAGTCACTTTACAGAGAAAAAATTGAATATCTCCATTACAACTCGATCAAATGGGCTCATTTTTTTACCAAGAATAGAGGCATGTTCACACTCCAAATCCATACAGACAAGCCTAGTGAGAGTCTTTATTAAATACCACTATTGACCTCACCAAGAAAAATTTTATTTTTTCACAGATAGAAAAAAAAACAGTATACTTAACAGAGGGTCTCTCTAGGCATATCTTTATGAATATGAAGCTTGAACATGCCTCTATTATCGGTAAAAAAATCGGCTCATTTGCTAGAGCTGTAGCCGAGATATTCAATTTTTATTTTCATAAACTGACTTCTGGTCCGTCCTGTATATGGTCCAAAAGCCACGATACCAAGAAAAAATTAAATATCTCCACTACGACTCGAGCGAACGGGCCGATCTTTTTACCAATAATAGAAGCATCTTCACACTTTAAATCCATACGAACAAGATTAGAGAGAGCCTTTATAAAGTACCACCAATGACCTCAACAAAATAATTTTACTTTTTCAAAGAGAGGATAGAAAACAATATACTTGGCAAAGGATCTTGCTAGGCATGTCTTTGTGAATATAAAGCTTGAAACGGCCCTCTATCATTGGTAAAAGAATCAGCTCGTTAGCTGGAGCCGTAACGGAGATATTCAAAATTTTTCGGCAAAGTGACCTTTTTGTCTATCTGTGAAAAAGTAAACTTTTTCTTGTTGAGGTCAATAGTGGTATTAATAAAGGCTCTCACTAGGCTTGTCCGTATGGATTTGGAGTGTGAACATGTCTCTATTCTTGGTAAAAAAATGAGCCCCTTTGATCGAGCTGTAATGGAGATATTCAATTTTTTCTCTGTAAAGTGACTTTTGGGCCACCCTGTATATATTTATTTTAAAGTAACCTGCCAATCAATTTGTTGCCAATCTAAAGTCCGCCAAAAGCCCAACGAAGAGAATGCAAGTAGCATACGAAATCAGCAAGGTTCGCTTCTCGCAATCCTAAAACTGTAGGAGACGTATAGTAAAAATGGATGATTGGCATGAGTTTACTTTATGCAACATCCTCCAAGACTTTCAGCAGTCTTTATTAATTTCCTTCAAAATTTCATTTTATGCTTCCTGTAGTTAATAAAATCGATCTCAAGATTCCTCGAATCTGACTCGACATATAGACTCGTTATCGTCGATTGCATTTGGACAATCTGATGAAAATATCGTTAAAGCAGTTTAGTTTGAGTAAGGGTCTATTGCCGTTTTTCTCGACTTTGAATTCGAATTTCGTTTTTAACCAATTCCAGTCGATTTCGGGAATTGAAACTTTTGTCTTCCTCGCTTTGATCAATAAGCAATAAAGAAAAAAAAAGATCTCGCGACAATTTTTAAGATCGCGATATACTTTTAAACAACGCAGTTTTACCGAAACCTCTAAAAAGGTCCCGTAGATATAAAAAGCATCTAAATGTGTCAAAATGCTTAAAATCGATTGTTAACATCTACGAAACCTAAAAAGGATCTGAGGTCGAGCACAAAGACTAAACCATGTTCTGCAAAATTCTTTTTTAAGTTTCGTACATCAAAAGATGGTTTCGTAGGGAAATATGAAACCTTTAAAGTTTCCTATTAAGTCATAATGGTTTCGTAAAAAACGCTAGTACGATCCCATTAGGTTTAGTAAGAGACCCTAGAGGTTCCACATTACCTTACGAAACCTTTTTTGGTGTACGAAACTTAAAAAAGAGTTTTGTAGAACATGGTTTAGCCTTTGTGCCTGTGCTTAGATCTTTTTAAGTTTCATAGATTTTAATAATTGTTTTTTAAGCATTTTTACGCATTTGAATGCTTTCTACATCTACGGAACCTTCTTGGAGGATTCGCTAAAATACTTTTCTTCTTATAGTGTACATAATCATGTACGTTGAATCGGGGATGCGCAGTTCCAGTAAACCGATCAGTGTAAAGTCATCCAATGATTCACTGAAACACTTGGTACCCTGACACTGTTGGTTCACCGATATATCAGTGCTCAAATGACATTGACTAAACGTATCGGTGTTTACTGTCGCACTGATAGTCATTGGCACACTGAAGTTCAGCGTGCATTGATCACACTGATATCGGCGTTCAGTGGAACACTGACACATCGACTCTGTCAAAGTCAATTACTTTTCAATTTTATTAATCTTCATCGACAAATTGTGATCAGATGCATACATTTATCTTCCTTAAAAGTAAGATAAACTTGAGTAATCTATAATTCTTATTATTAATATTAGTTTCACAAAAATTCATCAGATCTTTATTAACAGTTGTAGTCGTGCATGGATCTTACCTTTGAGTTAAGAATCCTGCTGTTAAAAGTTAATATATCTTGTGATGTTTTTTTAATAGATTATACCCTACTCTTCTCATTACCAGACTATACAGATGAATAAATCGCATTTTGAGAGAGTAGCTTGTGAAAATGAATGTCAGTGTTTCAGTGTGTCGGTGCTCCATTGAATACTGACATCAGTATGATCAACGTGCACTGAGCTCCAGTGTGTCATTGACTCTTAGTGTAACAGTAAACACCGATCCATATAGTCAGTGTAATTTGAGCATTGATATATCAGCGAACCAAAGGTGCTGGCAATGTTAGTATCAATGTACTCAGTACTACAAAAAAACCTACTGACAAAGAATCAGTGATAGTTTTTCAGTATTTACACCAAAACTGCGCATTCCTACGTTGAATAACAGCGGCAAACAAACTCCGCTCATGATAATCGTATACAGTCACTGTGTACAATTCTCTACCGTGTTTTATGAACTACATAAACCATCATTACTCATGATTACTGTAGACGACGGTCGTAAAGCGTTGTAAGTGTTCATATACACTGGCTGTATGCGCTTATCAAAAAATGATCGTCATTTTCTACTATAATTCGATGGATACGAACGTTGACATCCGTAACTCTTTCACATGCATGCCTTTGTCGCTGTCCTTACTGTCTTCATTTATCTGTCTCTGATCATGTATTTGATCTCTACTACGTAATTGTTGTTTCGTGCAGGTGGTAAGAGTGCAAGTTTTAGCAACATAGACTTCATTTAAAGAAAGGATGCAATGGAAAAAAATCGTCGTTTTCCACTTTTGCTCTGCCTCGAACGCAAAATATGAATACATATGTCAGCGTACTTCTCGTATTCATATAACTCTTTTCTTCTTGTCTTGTCGATCGAATTCTTGTCATTCCTGATTGTTGTCCCCGATACGCATCAGATGTTCTGCTTTTAAATAGTTTTCTTTGCTTTTCAGTTGTACAGTGGATGATAACTCATAATTGCATCATTGAAACTTTGAAAATTCATTGCAACATTGCGATCAATAGCAGCTTCTATTCAGAATTGCATTCTTTTCCAAACCAACTTATTAAAGACACTTTTAATGCACCACGATGTGTTTCTAGCTTCTTGCATTTATCTAAGATCATATTTCTGAGTTCATGACACTTTTGAATTATATAATAATTCAAAACTTGTATATATAGTATATAAGATTTATTTACTAGAGTCTAACAGGATCTAGTAGACTTTGGTAGATCCTGCTAAATCCTAGTAGACTCTAGTAGTTTTCAATGGATTTCAGTAGACCCTATAGGATCTACTGGGGTCTATCAGATAAAAAGCTCCATGTCTACGTTTCTATCATCGCCTACACAAAGTGCGACGCCCTATCCACGTCTTTTATGTGAGCCTACGTTTTACCCTCACTCTCGGGTGAGAGATCTGTCCTTTATGTGTTTATTTGTGTTTCTGCCGTCACCCCCAGTTAGAGTCACACCTGTATATGTGTTTCACCGTCACCCTCAGCTAGTCAACGTCCCGTGTCTGTGTTTTGCCCTCATCTTCAGTCAGAGAGACCGCCTGTGTATCTTTCGCCCTCATTTTCAAGATAGGCTCTGTCAGATAAAATTGAGTTATTTTTTAATTGATTTCTTTTTGAATTACTGTGTAATTCATTTACGTCATCCAGTGAT
The DNA here is from genome assembly GCA_022393335.1 of Macrotrachela quadricornifera. Classification (NCBI taxonomy): domain Eukaryota; kingdom Metazoa; phylum Rotifera; class Eurotatoria; order Philodinida; family Philodinidae; genus Macrotrachela; species Macrotrachela quadricornifera. The sequence continues at coordinate 157,862 of JAJEKB010020950.1, forward strand.
ATTTCTACACCATATTCATTTTATAATTTGAAAATCTCATTATTGACAACAATTATGTTTCAAATAAAACAAATATTTTTAATGTAAACGGATACCGATGTTGAGAGCTAGAATTACATATCAAAATAAAAAGAAAACGAAGATAAAAAGATGTAAGAAAATGGTTGTCATGAAAGGAGGCGTACTACTATAAAAATCAAAAGAGGTGTCTGCAGATTAACAAAATTCATTTCTTCATGCCAATATGATTTTTTAGTTATCGTCAATCCTACATACAATACTACTCTCATAAACATAAAAAAATAATGATAGTTTATTCAAAAATGGAGCTTTTCAGATTCAAGGAGCAGAACAATGCACAATTGCAGCGGTGTTGCCAGTGAAAAGGCTGAACTCCAACAACAGTTGTTCATGTCCCATTGTATCTAAATGCTATTTCTTGACGGCGTTGAACGAGACTCCTATAGGAACGAAATCCTTACTATGCCCACTGAATGATTGAAGAAACATAACATCTTTAGCGAAACAGCCTTGAATAGTGGAATGTTAAATTTCCGATGAAGAACCATGAACAGCAGTGATACTAAGTCATGGTCAAACATCCACAATAAAATTAGAATGATTATTAAATACTAGTATACTTGTCACAGGTCTATATGTTATTGTCAAAAATATATTAATTAACTAATTCTGTATCTGTTAAATAGAAAATCTCTTTGTGCTGCTTCAATAAACTATTCAGAGCTAATGATTGATTCCTTGAATCTTAATAGTTATTTTCTTTTTTTTACATTCCATAAAGTGGGATCACGATATATCTGCATGTGATTAAATTGAATGCATCTTACGCTTTCAGATTTATATGTCTTCATCAAACAAAGACGAGTGTTCAATATGCGAGAGCGATATCAACGCTGAAGATGACATGGTGATCACGGAATGTTTGCATACATTTCATCGTGCTTGTGCTCAAAAACGTGTGGATGAAAAAAAAAGAACTGACTGTCGTATTTGTCATAAAAATTCAGCACTTGACGAAGCACTTCATCGAGAACCTCCTACGACTAACAAAAGTTGCACTATATGCGAGGAAACCTGGTATCCAAAAGAACATTTGGTAATGACTATCTGCCGTCATGTCTTCCATCGTGTTTGTGCCCAAGAACGTTTGGATACAAGAAAGAAAACCAATTGTCATATTTGTCACAAAGATTCAGCGCTTGGCGATGCTCTTAGACAAGTAACGTTCATTGAATACTGATTCACTTTTTCCTAGACTGAAAGATGAGAGAAATTAATTCTAATTAAAATATTTGTAAGGCAAATAAGGAAGAAGATAGGATATCATAATCGAACTGTTTCTCATACTGTGATTCGCTAACTTTGCTCATTATAGGAAGCGAGTCATCCGACAGTACAACAAATTATGATGACGACAAACAATCGTTTTGTGAACACCAATATCTCAGAGCTGCAACAAGCGAACCGCATTCCAATAACCGGTTACCAAGAAGTGCCAGTTATGTCACTAGAGGAAGCTGTAGAAAGTATCATTGAATTCGTCCCTCACGTGAAGAATTATGTTCGCACAGCTAAAGATCGCTGTCTACAAAATTCTGTATTGACAATAAACGAATCTGCAGCAATTTATCTTTACACCATGCCTACATCTTTCTATCTCACTCTTAATAAGACGCTTCGAGCTGAATATCGGTGTGCATTGGACCCATGGTTCGCCTTCTTAAAACTATTTATCACCGCTGTGAACAAATTACCATCGCGTGTAATTACGGTATGGCGAGGCGTTGCAAACGATATTTGTTCAACTTTCGAGGAGAATAATGAGCAGATTTGGTGGTCTGTAACTTCATGTTCGTCGAATATCAAAGTGGTGGAATGTTTTCTAGGTGAAACGGGCACAGTGTTTGCCATTGATGTGATTCGTGGTAAAGATATCTCTGCATATTCAGCAATTAAAGACGAAGCCGAAGTCGTGCTTTTGCCTGGAACTCGTATGCGTGTCAAGAGCCCGCCACTCAACCACAAAAACAGTCTGTTCATCGTAAATTTGGAGGAATGGTAAGTCCGCGTGAAAGATGCTTCAAAGTCTAAGAATTTTATACACTAATCTTGAAGATCACTGAACATAGCAGTCTATGATCTAGGGTATGAATAAACCAAACTATATTAATTGAGATGGGAAGGCAAGAATGCCGCGAAAGTTGAGCTTCAGAAGTGCAGAATTTTATTTGAAGAACAAATGAAACTTTTCGATTGACGCCATTTGTATTGTTTGAACAACAGGAACACGGTATATAACATTTTCCCCTTCCGCAGCTTTTGAAATGATGCATCAAATTATAGTAGATCTACAATCCGTTTTTACTACATCTTCTTATGCAATTGGTCTCACTTTTCAAATGATCTTTTGCTTGCATGTTATCGAAAAGTTTTTTGGTAGCTGTATCGCTTCGATAAATGTCTGTAGTGCTGAACGAGGCATTCGAAAAATGAGATCTTTTCTAACGATGATGAAAATGTCCCTTCTAGCCTGTATTCATTTTATGAATCGAGTCAGTTCTGGTATACAAAGGTATTTACTATAGCTTTCCATTTTCTATCTATCAACAACTAGTAGTTGTCTGATATCGGTGCCAATGGAATCTATACAAAACTAAATTTCGATACGCGAAAATATTTTCGTTATATTTCTTTTCTTACAGCAGAAATAACTAAACGTAAACTGCGCAGAAATTCATTAGATAATCACAAGTGTTCAACTTCTCTTATCGGAGCTCGAAGTATTCGAATTATCCGGAACTAAATAGAAGAAGAGAAGAATACCCCGCCTTTCGGCTACCTTTCAGTATAGGGTGATGTCCAAGAACATTTTCATTGGCCCGATACTTTTCCTAGAACTATTGCTAGTTGCAGCTCTGGACAGAAGGCCAGCCTGACGCAGAGTTTTTCTCGCTCAATTACTTGAGCTCCCCATACACACTGACTAACCACATACCAGCTACAAAAGCTATATAGTGTGTCAACAATGTAATCAGCGTGCTATCGGACGGGTGATCCGAGACAAACAGCCGTTAGTGACTTGTCCAGGGCCATTCAATGACTGGTAGTACTGAGGTTCGAACACAATACCTTGTGGGTACGTGTCGAACAACGTAACCACTCAGCCATGGCGGCTCCAGGAACTAAATAGAATTTGATTGCCATGCATGTTGCACTTTTCCGATTGAGTAAAAAATGTTTCTATCACATGAATTATCTACAATGTACAAAATATATTATGTAATTATCAAAGAAGAGGCCAATATAACCGTAAGACAGCCTCAATCTAGTAACATTCGATCGTCGCTGCGATGCATTTCACAAATGAAAAATAGTCTATAACAGATCAGAAGTTAAATCAACTTCATTGATTGCTCAAGTACACTACTTTCTAAAAGCTTACTGTTCCTATGATATATAACTACTACTTATTCCAAAATTTCTGATGATCAAAAGAGCTAATTACAAGCCGAGTTGATAGTTTCAAAAACAGCTGTTAGCATGTAAATGTAAGACAATATAGTGAAGAACAATGACAGATTGACTACAGTTATATTTTATTGCGATATAGGTTGGACAAGAATATTGTCAAGTAGTATGTGTTAGTTGATCAACTAATGCAGAAAACGTCGATTCTGGCTAGAGGTGCACTCGAACTCAATAAAAGTTTGGATATTTTAACTTTATCTCATTGTTTATGTATTATATCAACACTGTCACGATATTAATACTGAAAAAAGTCTGGTCTTGATACTTAAATGGAAAATGATCAAATGAGTTTCCCTCGAGCCAAAACCCAAACCAAATTCATTGGGTTTGAGTTTTCTATCGACTCTGGCACGTACTCGAGTAACGGTGTCAAAATCCCTTTTTTAGACTGAAGTATTATTTCTTTGCTTTAATTTTTTTGCGGGCGAACAAATGTTAAGTTCCGTGATTCAACCGATAGAGGTAGTTTTCTTCATGTAGGTACAATCTCCAAACTGTTTGGGTAGATGTGCAGTTGTGTCATTCTCAAATTGCCCTACCAAGAAGAAACCTTGCCGTACCCAAGCTAATCATATCAAAGCTTAGAGCTTCGAATCGAACTTGGACCGGCATGGCTGAGTGGCAACGTGTTCGGACTCGTACCCACAAGGTACCGTGTTCGAACCCCGTTGGCACCTCAGTTGTGTAATCACATTGGGCAAGGGATTCACGGTCTACTGCCTCGGAGCACCCGTCCGTTAGCGGCCTCTACTGACACACGAGATATTTCTCACTGTGTGTCGATCTAGAGATGTTGTACGGGGAGCCCAAGTAATTGGGCGAGGAGAACTTTGCGACAGGCTTGCCTTCTGTCCAGAGCTGCAGTTGGCTACAGCTGCAGGAAAAATATCGGGCAATCGAAAATTGTCTTCGGACAATCACCCTATACTGAAAGGTAGCCGAAAGGCGGGGTATTTCTTCTTCTTCTTCTTCGAATCGAACTTGAAAAACAATTCATTCAGTGTATTTTGAAAAAGAATGTTAGGAGGAAATAGTGTCCTTCATTCGAAATAATTCTGATTTGTTAGATGGTAACAGCAATCCTCTTTAATTGCTGGGCCTCCTCAATTATCGAAAAATGGGCCAGAAACGAGAAATATCGTTGTGTTATTAATGACGATAGTTTTGTTTCTTCAAATAGATAGGAGGAAATACTCATCGAGTTCGTTTTCAATTATTGATAAACTTGTTAAATTTTCGCCTGGACATATTTTGTCATACTTCTCGTCTTCTTTATTAGTCCAACTCGAAAATTGATGAATTGATCGCAATCCTAGATGTCTGCTTATTGGAGATCATTTTCTCACAACTGTATATTATTGTTGGCAGATTTCGGTCTACTTCGCTCCTTAATAGCATAGCAGTTCGTTTAAGAACATGAAAGAATCTCTTCATTGATTTGCGATCGTGGGTGTTTATTGAAATGTTCAAGAGCTTCGAGTATGGAATACAACTAGGAGAAACATTTTTCTATCATTGAACATGTACTTTCGAGATATAGTTACTCCATAACATACCCATACTTTCTTTTACACAGTTCGAGAACGTCGAAATACAACTTTTCACTTCTAGTAGTTGCTATTGCATTAGAGTTTTCCTTCTTGTTATCTTGTAGCTATTCGTTTATACTGTATTAATATATTTTAGTGGTATGATTTCGCCAGGAAAACATGTCATGCTGTCTTATAATTCAAATAGTAAAGATATCGTATCTAAAATTCATCAGATTCTACTTGACTGGAATATTCCAGTATGGTTGGACAAACAAGGAGACGTAGATAACATTTACAGCAGGTATGAACTAAAAAAAGAGGTATGATTTGTCTAAACGTTGGCATTGCTTTCTTCTTTTGTTCAGACTGGCTGAAGGGGTAGAAAATGCTGCATTTGTCTGCTGTTTCCTGACCTCAGATTATCAGAAATCTGAACTTTGTAAATCCGAACTGCAGTATGCACACAAACGACACAAACCAATAATACCATGTACGCTCATAGATAAACAAGTTTGGGAATCATCTGACTGGTTAGAAGCAATAACTAGAGAACTCAAGTGTATAGACTTTCACGATAAGTCTGAATCAAGTCTTGAGGATAATGTCTTAAATCTTATTGATCAAATTAAAAATGAATCTTCGACGATACAATACAAACGATTGAACCCAGTCGACGAACCGAGTTATCTATTTGAACTGATTAAATATGAATATAAGCGAAATAGTCGTATTGAACGTTTCATTAATCCAGCCATATCTTTTCCGATCGAACAAAGTTATATCAATTTGGCCATAGTAGAAACTAAAGAACAGCAAGAAAAGGAAAATAGGCTTGGTGATTCTCAGCACACCGATACGATTATGAATGTGTTTGAAAGCATCCATGGCACCAAGATTCCCATAGATATCAAGGACATTTTCAAAACATGCAAAGATCAAACAAGAAAGGTGGTCGTATTCGGCCGAGCTGGAATTGGAAAATCAACATTTTGTCGATACGTCGCTTACCAATGGGCAACTGGTGTGATTTGGCCGGAATACGAACTGATTGCTTTGATTCCATTGCGCTCTCTGACAGAGCAGAACTATCCACGTGGTAAAAATTATTCTTTAATCGATGTTTTGAAAACAATGTATTTCTCTTGTGATCTGTCCCTATCAGAAAAAGATGAGAAACTTTTGCAAGAACAGGTTCCTAACAGTCGTATTCTTTGGCTCTTGGATGGCTATGATGAAATCGAACAAAGTGCATCCGCACATCTCAACAGTTTATTGAATCAATTACCCAATACCTCACATCTCAACAGTTTATTGAATCAATTACCCAATACCTCACATCTCAACAGTTTATTGAATCAATTACCCAATACCTCACATCTCAACAGTTTATTGAATCAATTACTCAATACCTCACATCTCAACAGTTTATTGAATCAATTACTCAATACCTCACATCATATCGTAACATCTCGACCATATATGAATACTTTATCGTACGATGTGCAGATGGAAATTACAGGCTTTACGGATGAGAATATTTTCAAGTACATAAAACAGTTCTTCGATCCAGTTGGAAGTAAAGCGCAGAATTCATTCTATGAAGATGAAAAAATATTAACTTTTCTCAAACAAAACTCCAGGATTTGGGGTATTGCACACATTCCGATAAATCTAGAACTCATTTGTAGTGTTTGGAGTAATACTGATATGTCAGAAATACAAACAATAACGATAACAGCCCTCTATGATGAATTAACTAAATGGGTTTGCCGTCGGTATTTAGAAAAGCAACAACGAATTCCAACCACCGAGCTTAATTTAATAGGTAAAACGAAAATTTATCAGTATTGCAAGAATGAACTGAGATTCTTAGAAAGTCTAGCTTTTCGTGGTATGACAAGTAATGCCATAATTTTACGTCCTACTCTACTAGAAGAAGCTGAAAATGAGAGTAATTGCTCTTTAACTGATCATCCACACTTACTTAATATTGGAATACTGAAATCATTCACTCAGCATGGTACAGGGACACAAGTCGAAGTAGAGAAAGACCATTACTTTGTCCATCTTAGTTTACAAGAATATTTTGCAGCGCGCTATTTAGTCAATGCCTTTCATGACGACAACCAAAAAAAAGCAATCGAATTCATTCGTGATCAAATGTACAACCAAAGATTTCGATTAGTATTTATTTTTGCATCTGCCTTACTGGTTCAGAATGAGGATGCAAAAACCATCGATACATTTTGGAATGCCATCTGCAAGGAATGTCGAGACCTCGTCGGTATACAACACATGGAACTGGTCATTTTATGCTTTGACGAAGTAGGCTGCAGTCAAAATTTTCGTAATCGAGATCAATTAATAAGCTCTATTGCAGATTGGATAGAGCAAGCGTTTACAACAAGACAATACATTTTACACTGGTCTTTCCAAGAAACTATGCGATCATGTACTAGAATCTTTAACGAATCACGAATTCAAACCATACTAATCCAACTATTTCAACCTCATCGAAAAGCGAACATATCTAAACTACTCTCATTCCTGTCAAACATTGAACTTAGCAACCCCTTCCCTGAATTAGTACAGGTGATCATACAACAACTCCAGCATGCTGAGTCCGAAATCAGATGTAGTGCATGTGAAGTGCTTGGTAACATGAGTGAGAGAAGGATCACAAGTGAGGTCATAGAGGCCCTAGTGACTGCACTTAGGGATCCGAATGGAATGGTCATTAGAAGTGCATGTAACGTTCTGTGTCAGATCAGTAAGAGTGCAACCACGAGTGAGGTGATAAAACAACTTGTAGCTGCGTTTCACGACAATAATGCAGTAACCAAAGTTATTCTGTGTCGGGCTTTCGCTAAAATGAGCGATCAAGCAGCTACCAGTGACGTGATCAACCTACTTATGACTGCACTTGGAGACCGAAACAGTCTAGTCAGAAGCATGGCATGCGATGTTCTCGGCAAAATGAGTTTCAAAGCGAGCACACCAGAAGTTATCGACGCGCTCGTCAATACACTTAACGACAACAATGTGATGGTGACTAGGAGTGTATATAACACTTTATTTATGCTGAATACGACGCCAGCTGCAAGTCAGGTGGTCAATCGACTGATGCATGTACTTAAGGACGAAAATTCCAACGTCATTGTGCGTGCATGTGATGTTCTTGACAAGATGGGTGAGAAAGTAGCCATAAGTGAGGTGATCGATGCGTTAGTAAATGCACTTAAGGACAACAATTTTAGTCTCAGAAAATGTGCATGTGAAGCTCTCAGCAAGATGAGTG
>JAJEKB010020950.1:166250-195248 GCA_022393335.1 Macrotrachela quadricornifera
AGCAAGATGAGTGACAAAGCAGTAACAAGTGAAATGATTAATGCACTTGCTGACGAGAACCCCTATGTCAGAGTGTATGCATGTGGAGCTCTCGGCAAGATAGATGACAAAGCAACCACAAGTGAGGTGATTAATGCGCTGATAAATGCACTTGATGATAACAATTCCGATGTCAGACGGCTCGCTTGTACAGCTCTCGCCAAGATAGGCAACAAAGCAGCTACAAGTGAGGTGAGTAATGCACTTGATGACAAGGATTTCCGTGTCAGAACATATGCATGTGAATCACTCGGCAAGATAGATGACAAAGCAGCCACAAGTAAGGTGATTAATGCGCTGATATATGCACTTGGTGACGATGTTTCAAGTATCAGAATGTGTGCATTTGAAACTCTCTGTAAGATGACTGCCAAAGCAGTCAGAAATAAGGTGAATAATACATTCATGAATGCACTTGATGACGAAAATATCTATCGCAGAATATGTGCACGTGAAACTCTTTTCACGGTAGGTGACAGAGCAATCAGAAATAAGAAGATTGCCGTATTGATAACTGCACTTGTCGGCAAGAATAGGGATGTGAGAAGACGTGCATGTGAGATAGTCGACATGATGAGTGACAAAGCAGACATAACTGTGGTGATTAATGCTCTGATCATTGAACTTGGAAGCAATGATCGGAATAAGAGAGTATGTGCACAAGAGGTACTTGGCAAGATGAGTGAGAAGGCAGCGACAAATGAGATGATCGACAAGCTAGTAGCTGCACTTAATGAGAAAAATTTGGATATCAGAATGGGTGCATGCGATATTCTGTGCAAAATGAGCGAGACAGTAGAGACATGCGAGATGATCAACGGACTTGTTACTGCACTTTGCGGCACGGATTCCTGTATCCAACGTAGTGCATGTGACGCTCTGAGTAAGATTGGAGAAAAAGCCGCAAAAGCAGCAATGAATGAGATGCTGTATCGACTCGACATTGCATTGGGAGGTAATTTGAACAAAATTGGAGTTAATAATGAGTATGATGTGGAATGGTTGCTCTGTGTACTGTCGGCAGCAGCAGTTTTTCATGGCAAAGAAGTGACACATGCCGATCCGGTGCTAGCTTTTAAAAGGTGTATTGAGACAAGATCGATTTTAGTGGTAAGGCTAGTGAAGGCTTATATAGTTACGGCAGACACAAGATGGCTACCTGCAGTTGTTTGTGCGTCTTTTGTCGAGGGAATCGCAATTAATATCGTCGAAAACACACTTTGGATTTATGAAAGACAGAAAGTGGTAGACATACCGTTCGATAAGCTACATTTGCTTGATGAACTTAAGTATGCATTTGAGAAGCCGATCGCCAAGTGGTATTGTGAAGCTGAAAAGAAATGGAACCTATCAAGGAAACAAAACTTTGATGCTACATAAGCCGTATTTGAAGACTCATAAATGAGAATCCGTTGTACATAGTTTTTGCGTGCAAGTGTTAGTATTGGTATTACCTATTGACTGGCTATTTCTTAACGGAGACGTATAGAGTGAACATCCGCGATTCGATTATCCTTGTAATATGCTACTTATGTCCAGATCTAGTTTTTCACTTAGTTATAGTGTTTCTTTTTTTTTAATTCCCAACTAAACTTTTTATTTCTGTAAATTTGGCTGTTCCCATGCAACTTGTTTGTGTTTTCTTTAGTCAAGTGATGCGTTTTTCTGTAATTCAACAGTGATGTATGTACAGTGAGATAGTAAAAGCAATCCTTAACTCGAACGGGAGATAGTACATAAGATGAGTCTAGCCCTTAAGAGTGAGTCTCAAAATATGATTGAGATATGATATGATCTATGATATATGCTGTCCTGCGCTCAGTCAACAGAGTGCTACTATCTGATAGAACTAAATACTACAGCACTTATGTGGAGTGCTTTGTAAATCTGTTTTAACAGCACAGCATGCTGAAGCTCTACTTTGAAAAAGAGGAAAAAATATCATAGGTCCATAGATGTGATTGCTTTTCTAGTTTCTAGATTATTTAATGTACAGTCTGTTTCTCCCACTTGGTTTTTTTTTGTATTTTTATACTTTTTGCGCGCAAATGTATTAGGTTTTTATAAAATGTAATCGTAGGGTTATTTTCTGTGCCTATAGTGCAAGGATTCAGTTTCGAAGCATTATGTTTTCTCTCCATATTCATTTTCATTTGTTTTATTTTAATTGATGTTCATTTTTCGTGTGCAAAGTGCTGAATAAATTGTCCTAATTTTCGAAACATGAACTATTTAGATTTTATCACTGATAAACATTCAGTAGATCAATGATCTATATTCATTAGAAATCCTCTGATTTTCCAACATAAATCACACTCAGCAAAATAAATATTTACCCATGATAATGCCAAAAATACATGCCCAGCATAGACTCAACACTCTTCTATTGTTCAACAGAAGCGGGTAGTGTATTCATCATCGAAATTAAATCAGCATAACTGAATGAAGCGCTAAACCAAAGTCGGATAATAATATGAACTGAGCATTCAGAGAAAAAACAATAATATCAATATTAATGAAAATTCATCAATCAATATGTTGAAGAAAATGTGATTTATGCCTTATTTAATTTGCTCAGTATCGTCTCTTTGTTTTGATTATTGTTAGTCATTAGAAACATTTTCATTTTCACCTGCTAATGGAACAAAAATTCGTTCCAATATTGATTGTATTAATAAATAAATTTCAATCGATTTCTCTTTTTTTTATAATGAGTATTTGAAAAATAGGAGCTAAACAGGTGAAGATCATTGTTGAATTTTCACTATTCGAAAATGATATATTACAACAAAAACATTTTATGATGTTGATCTATTCATAAGAAAGAAAGATACAATGTTGATTAAATATGTTTTCTAAAACGATCAGTTATATCGAGAAGTGAAAGACAAGATAACTAGATGGCATTCGAGCTTCACTCGACTGCGAAATGCGGTGCGAAGCACCAAATCTCGATTAACGGAAAAACAAGAAATCCTAAAATCGCGGAAACGAATTTTGAAAACTAGACATTGTCGTATTCATTACTAAGAGAACTCTATCAATGCATATCAACATGTTTTAGAAAATCATTGTTATTTGATACTTTAATTATTTCTATGATTCATTATCTAACAACAGCTGTATTTACGGCTGCCATAAATAAAATCAGTTGTTCGAAAAGAGTGGCGCCTAACTTTTCATTATGTTTTCGTTTTAATTATCTCAAACTTAGAAAAAAACAAAGTCCTTTAAAAATCGTCATTTTGTGACGCTCCCTGTGACGAAACGAAACTTTGTATTGAAAATCAGAAAACGCATGGTCATAGTTCGATCTTTACATTTTAATCTCGCGTTTCAACGAATATCTTGCGACTTTCTGTTCACGAGATAATCGTTCCGCAAAATGACAATTTTGATGTGTACGTCGAGAAAGTAAGAAAAAAAAAAAGAAAAAAAAAAAACTCGCGAAGGACTCCAGAAATGCAGTGCTTCGCACCGCATTAATTAAAGAATCTATTCATCTTTGACACTTGTACACGGCATCATCGATATTTCAGTTGGAAAGAAAAACAAGCTATGAAACGATTTCTTAAATATTGTAAATCATCCAAACACGTAAATTGATCTGATTCCATTACACCCAATTCTGAAGCTGCGTTATCGATAAGGATAATCTCTGCAGTCACTTTTAGTTTATTTTTATAATTAGATAATACATATGTGATCACCATCTCATCAATAATGGAAAATTTTGTCTCGGTCGTCGAACACATTGATCTTCACACATTTCAAGACCCAATAATTGGAGATTATTTGCATGTAGACAAGGAATTTTCAATTTGTTCACGCCTTTTAATCTATTTCTAAATAAACATGTATGACAAATATCTGTCTCATTGAATAAAATGATCCACCTGGCAAATAATATTAATGTTTCTTTCACAGTTAAATCATCAATTAATCAATCAACTTGTGGACTAAAACCAATTTCCATATGTACTTGCTATCCAATCAAATATGCATAAGAAATTTTATTGGAATGCACAAATGTTATATTTCTCCTTATTCTGTCGATATTCGTTCCTTTGACCAGAATTTTGTCGGATGTTGCTTTGATATCAGTCATTAACATACGAAAAACCTTTGTTTACTGGTACTATCGACTCCCAAATCATTCCAATAATGATGAACTTCCATACGCTTCATTCCCAAATAAACCAAAACAGGAGCGCTTCTGAACATGAAAATTGAAATAATTAACAATTCAATAAGTTCGTTAAAATCCTTTATATTTGGGTTTTGAGAATTCTTTAATCAAATCACAAACTACAATCACTGACGAATTAGCTGATGATTGGCGATCAGCCAACATCATTTGTTGTTTACGTCAGATCTCTGTATTGAACACATGACAAAAAAAGCCATCTCTTTTCTGATAATTAGATTAGATATCGTAGTAGACCATTCCATTGAACGAACCGATCAATCATTCTTCGATGTCATTGCCAAACCTGATTAATTCAACGGTAATTTTTCTTCATAATTAAAACCAATATCTAAACGAGCATTTGCAAACAGATGATTAGTATTTGGGTAGCAATATCAGGTTTATTCATTAATCTTTATGTTTCATCGAAATAAAATATCTTTTCAATGTAAATTTTAAAAACTCCAATAAGTTCTCGATTTCGGGGCGAGAGTGTGAAGGTGAGTATAATAAATTCACTATCACGATCCGGACTTTGATCTATATCACAAGACCGTTCACCAGATGATAAGAAGATATCTGTATAAAGAAATTATAAATCCAAATTGAAATAAAACATATTGAAAGAAAACGAACAAGGCTATTTAGAAAGTGTAAGTATATAAGAGAACTACCACAATCTGGATTCCGATTCAAAGGAGGGGATGGGCGTTAAGAAGCAAAAACGGCCTCCTGTCGGAATTCGACTTTGTCTTTCTAATTTTGTTAGTTTCTGTACCAGAACTCTATTTCAATCAAAATTAGACAAGTTGATGCATTCCACATTGTACCCAACTCGGTTTAGTTACTCCTCTTTTCTCTATGTTATATGCTTGAAAAAGCACTAACATAGATGGTAATTCAGTGATTATTGAGTAGCAATCTCATTTTCATAGGGTACAAATTAAATGTCAGTATTTTGTTACGAATGATCAGTAAAATTTGATCAGTATTAAATGCAAATGATCAGTAAAAAGATTCACCCGTCAGTAAAATAATTGATGATCAGTGGCAATTGGATTTGGTCAGTAATTTAACCATTTTATCAGTAAAATAATGAACTGATCAGTATTTAAACTAAATTATCAGTAATTAAATATGTTTGGTTAGTGAATCATCGTACTTTTATCAGTCTTCACCATTCCATAATATCCATCGATTATCACATACATATTGATCTTGTTTGTAAATATTATTACAGCTATTCGATATCTTACAATGATAGTTGAATATATAATTTCCAGCGATAGTTATTTCAGTTTAATAAAGAACTAGATTCATAATATCTTCCATCGATCGTTTTTCTACTTAGGAGGAAACCTTCCCAAGTGTTTCCTTGAATTTCAATGATTGTTTTATAATCAGATAGTGCATGGTGTCCTATTACATAACTGAAAGGGATTCGAGTTAATAGTGAGTTCTAACAGAACTACCACGTTTTCAACGCATCAAGTTTTTAAAAATCTCTGTAGGAGACCTTATGATTCGATAAAAACAAAAATTTGATTTCCAATCTGAAGTTTTGCCAAAATAAAGATCTCAACTAGACTAGTCTGCACGAAGGCACTCAGAAGTTTTAGACAAAGTTTGGTCAAAATATAATACTTCTCACAATGTGTATTCTATATGAGAAAGAACCTATATAATGGAATCGCTCTATTTTGACGAAACTTTGTCTAAAACTTCTGAGTTTCTTCGTACAAACAAGCAGAGGTGCGAAATCTGCCGTAAAAATAAAAAATTTCTCCCACCGGTCAATCGTGCAAACACGTAGATTTTGCACCTCTGACACATATTTTTCAAAAATTTTCCCCGACCCATCGGTCGCGCATACGGTTAGATTCTGCACTTGTGCAGGCAAGTCTAAATGAGATTTCTATTTTGGCAAAACTTCAAATTAAAAACCCAATTTTAGTTTTTTTCGAAGCATGATGTTCCCTAAAGGGGTTTTTAAAAACGTGGGGTCGTGGGTGAAAGTAACAACTTCTGTTTTACATCCACACCCTCACCACTGTGCGGCGAAAGATATTAAAATTCGAGAAAAAACACGTCGAAGTTGACCTTCAAGAGCTATAAATGCATCACTTATTCAATAAAATTTTTGTTAATTATAATTGTACTATTTTTCTCTGATATAAATAAAGGAATAACTTATCAGAAAAAAAATGATCTACTGATCAAAATTTAAATATTAACTAATCGTATTTTGATTTAATTACTGATATTTGAAATTATTTATTGCGCAAAAAACATATATCTACTGATCAAAAAGTGCTGATCATTTGATAAGAAAAATACTGCTCATTCGCAATAGAATAATGATCATTTAAATAGGACCCATTTTCATATTCCCTTGATTTACATATCAAATTAAAGATCTTTCTTTTCTCCAGCGAATAAGACATAAATATGAGAGAAAATATAGATCAATTGTTTTCTTTCATACAGAAACTTCATTCGCGCTATATATATTTGCGTAGTATATACATATATTACGGTGATAGTAGAGGATATTTCACTTTCTGAAACATATCGTTCTATTCTGAATTATACACTAACCGATAGCTTTCAATGAGATCCATCAATTGACGGTAAAATATCTAAAAATTAAAGTGGCTAAGTAAATCTGGTGGTCGGCACAGAGTCCAGTGTCATATATTGTAGGGTGTAGAGGACTTTTGTCTATCGGAAACACGCACATTCAATCTAAACTATATATTAATCGATAGATCCCATCGAGATCTATCAGATGAGCATAAAATATCTGGAGAATAAAATGTGTAAGACAATTCATTGAAGTATATAAGGCTTGTTAATGCCAAAAATCGCTTAGAACTGCCCTTTTTGATTGAGTTTCTGCTGAATAGTCAGGCTTTTTATTTTGAAAAAAGCAATACATTTGAAATCAGTACAGGAAAATGAGTCGATTTTCATTATCGTCGAAAAATTCCGAGTCATCCCTGAAGGAGACCATGACTGAATTTTTCGACAATAATAAACATCGATGAAGCATTTAGCAACATACATAGATCGACTCACGAGGGAAGGTCACCAACTTAAAAGTCGCTTTTGAGCTGATACTTTGTGCATAAGTAGACCCTAGTGAGGCTAGTAAAAGTCTAGAATGATAAGGGCTAATAGGCCTTTCTTTCCGAGTTATAGTCATTTTACTGAAATTTCAGCCTGTACCTGGGCACTTACTCAAAAAATCGAATGACTATATCTCGATCTGAATTTTTGTCGATACGCAGGTCTAGCAATAGCTAGTAGTTCCTAAAAATTTCAGATCAATCGGATGCTTCCTTCACGAGATAATAAGTTTTCAAAAAAAAACAGACATTCATGAATCAATGGTGAAATCCGAATATTTTTTGGAAACTTATTATCTCGTGAAGGAAGCATCCGATTGATCTGAAATTTTTAGGAATTACTAGCTATTGCTAGACCTGCGTATCGACAAAAATTCAGATCGAGATATGGTTATTCGATTTTTGAGTAAGTGCCCAGGTACAGGCTGAAATTTCAGTAAAATGACTATAACTCGGAAAGAAAGGCCTATTAGCCCTTATCATTCTAGACTTTTACTAGCCTCACTAGGGTCTACTTATGCACAAAGTATCAGCTCAAAAGCGATTTTTAAGTTGGTGACCTTCCCTCGTCAGTTTTCTGTACTGATTTCAAATATATTACTTTTTTTTAAATAAAAAGTCTGATTATTCAGAAGAAAATCGATCAAAAACTGGGCAAAAAGGGCAGTTCTAAGCAGTTTTTGGCATTAACAAGTCTTATATCCTTCAATGAATTGTCTTACCCATTCTATCCTCTAGATATTTCACCATCATCGGACAGATCTCATTGAGAACTATCGATTAGTATAGAATTCCGAGTAGAACGACATGTTTCAGAAAGTGAAACATCCTCTGCCATCACCATAATATATGTATATACTACGAAAATATTTATAGCGAGAATGGAGTTTCTGTATGAAAGAAAACAATTAATCTATATTTTCTCTCATATTTATATCTTATTCGCTAGAGAAAAGAAAGATCTTTAATTCGATATATAAATCAAGAGAATATGAAAATGCGACTGCTACCTAATAATTACTTAATCACCATCTATGTTAATGCTTTTTCAAGCATATAACATAGAGAAAAGAGGAGTAACTAAATCGAGTTGGATACAATGTGGAATACATCAACTTGTCTAATTTTGATAGAAATAGAGTCTTGGTACAGAAACTAATAAAATTAGACAGGCAAAGACGAATTCCGACGAGAGGCCGTTTTTACTTCTTAACGCCTTCCTCCTTTTTTCACCAAAGTAATCGAGGTGAAGAGTTCTACAAAGTCCAACAAACAAAAAAACTCTCCGAAAACTTTTTGTTTTCTAGTTAACTACCAGTCAAAAAATCCAATCATACCGCTAAAAGTTGAAACTTTTTTGTATTTCTATTGCCCATTCGCATCTTATGAATAATCAATTATATTTCTAAATTCCATTTTTCATAGACTTGTATTTGGTATAGAATTCATTATAGATTCTATTTGAAATGATTGCGATATTTCTCTGGCAAAATATTATTTTCAACCTAGTATAACATCATTTTAAATTGTTTTTCCATTAGAAAACTTTTATCATTTTATGTATATTGAAATGTTTGTCCCTTCAAACCAAAGCTGCCGTAAGAAATTTAACAAGCATCTTCTGTTCAAGTCGAAATCATCCACTAATCTCTTATTATATGGAGTATTTGATAAGTTGATTTTACTCAGAGGTGGGCAAGTGCAAAACAAAAATGATTTGAAAGTTTTTTCAACTCTTGGCTTGAACTGAAAAACCTCTGACTTGTCCATCTTTGATTTTTATGTAATTCAAAATGCTCACTTACACTGATTTATCTTCAATGTGATATCGCTAGAAATTTTCAAACAAAAAAGAATCTCGATCTTTTTTCAGTGATGTCATTTGTTTTGCATTCATATTCATTGTTGCTAATTTTTCACTCAAATCTTCGATGCGATAATACAAATAACGATTTTATTATTCTATCTTTCGAAACTTCCGAAAAAAATGGAAAAAAATGCACCACAGCATTAGTACGAATTCTTTAACTACAAGAACTTTGTCAAAGAAAATGAGTAGAATATTAAGAATGTAATCATATAGAACCAACGCTTTCTAGAGCATACAAAAATGTCAAGAAAGAAGAGTGGATTTTTTTGCTACTCTACCGTATAGCTTCTGGAAAAACATCAATGATCAAAGCAACAACTTCTTACACTAAATAAGTCAAGAAAAGTGAACTTTAAATAGGAAGTTTACGAATTTCTAATTTTTCAACAAATTGGAGCCTGTAACTCCGTGCTTTTGTGAAATACGATTTGAAAGAGAGTGCTGAAGTTTTTAGAGATAGAAATTTGGATGTACCACTCCTTGCCGCAGACTGTGACTGGTAGACAAGGATAGCGTGAAATCGCGACAGACTTGCCATCAAAACATCATAACCGATCGTGAACGACTGTGCGTTATAGGCTGTTACCAACTATAATCGACATAGCATTTAAGTGCGCCACAGACCGTGATTGACAGAAGTCAACGGCTTTTGTTCACTCCGATAAGTTTATATCATAGAATGCGATGAAAATCATTTTTATAATAGGTACAATTCAACTATCTATTGATGGTGGTGCTAACAGTTGTATCATGCTTCATATTTTAATCTCGTATGGATTGCGCTAACAGCTTTTACATTTAAGTGTCTTTTCGTGTACATGTTGACAATTGGATATCTCGGACATAAAGGTCTGAGCGCGCGAATCACCTTGAGATTTTTCATACCTCATTGAAGTCTATCAATCGCTAAAATATGGGCTCTAAAGGGCTTAAACATCTAAATATGTTTCCTGGTTAGTTTTTTGGGCCGTATATATACTATAATGCCACTCGTCCTTTTCATGATATCGATTGTCTTGCACGAATAAAAAATCAGTATTTTCCAGGTGTATTAAATAATGTATAGGACATGACCATTCTTTCCCCAAAAATTCAACAGTTGATTGTATTTTAGAAATCTTAAGAGAGTAGGGAACAGCAAGATGATATTATTTTGATTCATACAATTGCCATACTATGTTAATTAATACATGAGATTATTTAAATCGATATAAACAAAATTTAATCCTTTTGCATAAGAACAGGCTTTGTTGAAATCTCATTTCATATCCTATGTGAAAATTTTTTGCTTCTAAACGCGCTTAGATTTTATTTTTAGGAAAAAATTATTTTATTCGCATAGATTCGACCTGCGTCACCATCAAGTTCACATGATGGTCACCTCTTTCACGAGATATACGAACAATGACAATTTTGAGATTTTTATGTTAACTTTTTTATATTGCGCGATGAACGAGGCTAGAACAAAAAATGTTTGATTAGAAGTCTGCATACCATGACCAATCAATCGATGATATATAAAACTCTTTCGATAAGACAATGCCTTATCACTTAAATGAGATACAAGAAAACGTATAAAAAAGCAGGAAGAATTTTTAACTACTGATTGTTAATTAATATTTATATTTTACTTTAGAAACAATAAAGACGATGAAATTTTGTAAGTATGCATAAATAATAAATTAATTATTATAAAATAAGAATAAATTTAATTTTTTTTTTAGAAGAAAAAGTTATATATGAATGAGAACAATTCTTCGGTAAAATAATATAAAATCAAAAACAGTCACAATTCAATATGAGAGTCATATATTATACTTCATTAGACAAAGAACATAGTCGAAAAACCGTGCAATTTTCCTCATTTTAAAAAAATTATAAAATGGAAGTACATAATTAGTATGTAACTAGTTTTGCTAAGATTTCGTCCCTTTTTTGAATAAAAATCTCTATATATTATACTATGCTGAGGTCAAAGGTCGAAAAAACATGGAAAGGTATTTATCTACCTTAATAGGAACCACGAAGCTTCAAAGGTGTTTTTGACCTTAGATTTCTGACTCCAACATAGTATAATATATAGAAATTTTTGTTCAGAAAAATAACGAAATCTCAATAAACAAATATTGTGATAGTTTCATACTAATTGTATGCTTTCATTTTATAATGTTTTAAGAGTGAGGAAAATTCCATGATTTTTCAACAAGATTCTTTATAAGCGTTTCCTATTTATTTCTTTTTTATTAAAGAATATTTTCTTCTAGGAGTTTATCATTTATTTATACAAAAACTCCTTTCTATAAATCGTCATAATGTTGAAAAAGCAGGAACTAATCTAATATGAAAGACGAGAAATCATGTCATGAAAACGATTCTTTTTCTCTTTTTTTTTAATAAAAAAAATGTTATTGAGATAATTGCTACTTGAATGATGTTTTGGCCGCTATACTATGTGACAACACGAATCATGATTTTATGAAATATACATAGAAAAAGGCGATATTACAGCCACCTAGTATTGTTCACTCAGTTAATATTATAGAACAGATTAATTCATAGGCAAATATTTCACATTTCATACGAAAACACGAAAAAATATTCAAATTCAATAGTTTTGTTAATTATTCAACTAAATAAACTAGATTTTTTTATATGCTGAAACATACGTCAACGCATTCTCGCTGCATTTCGAAGTTACATGAATATGAAAAGAAACTTTTTCAGGAATTTTTTTATTTATCTTGATAAAAAAATCTCTGACAACTTTTCATTCATAATTTATTTTCTAAATCTAAGTCTAATAATTAATATTCTGTGTTCTCTCTGAACATAGATTTTTTTTTTAATTTTTATTAACAATATCATGCTTTTCTTGATATTTCCTCCTTAACAACATTGGATTTTTTTTACTGAGATTGTTATTTTGAAAAAAACTAATTACTTTATCTTAAAACTTTCTATCAAAATATAATAGTCTCTTTCGTCTTTATTTTATGAAATTGAAATTCATCAACTGTTAAAATCACAATAGAAACACGCTTCAACAAACAAAAAAAAAAATTATTTTATACCTATATAATAAGCGTTGTTTTAATGATATAAGCAAAACATTCAAAGTTTTTGTTTGCAAACGGAACTGTAAGTCAAATAAGATCCAACCAATACTGAAAATATGCCGGTGAGTAACCGTTATAAATAATAAAACTATGAAAAAAGTATTAAATCTTATCTTGCTAAATTATCTATCCGTAAGACTTGATTGTTAGAATTATAAAAATTAGGTAGTTTTATGTAACAATTTATTTTTTGACTAATTTAATAGGAATAATATGAGTAGACTTAGTTTTGTACTATTTTAATTTGTCTAGAACTCGATACAGTTAATCTAGTTTTGATGCATAATTCATTGATACTGACGAGTCTTGCATGAATGTATTTAAGTATTAGAGTTGTATTTATTAAAAAAAATATATCAATGTACCTGATAAACAAAAAATACTTATATGAAACAATTTAAACGATTCATCACAGATAAAGGAACTGGTACATATACCCCCCCGCGAGATTTCTTTCCTTTCAGTTATTTTTTTGTAGAGACTCATGTGGAGATACAAGATCAACAAACCAGAACGTGGACTTTTTTAGTCTTAGGAAAAAAATCAATATTTTAGGAGAAGGATCATCATCAATGGGTATTTATTCCCTTATTATGTCAAGACCTATATCTTATCCATAGTTGCATGAATAATAACCAAATTTTCACTATATATACAACTAAATGTTCTCTACAAAATAAAATTAAAATCATCTTATTCAATGACTATCCTGACGACCACTGCCTATCATAAAAAATTCTCTTTTTAACACTTGTTTTTCAACGTACGACAGACATTGTTGAATCTATAACTTCAGAAAGACTTGCAGCTAAAAAGTGAAACTTTCACCACAAATGCAACTTTATAAAATCTATCAAATAAAAAAAGAAAAGCAAAAAACTATGTCAATCTTTATTAGTAGGATTCAAACTTCTGAAGAGGCAGAGTTTAAGAGACAAAACATATCAGAAAACAGCTAGTTTTTTAAGATTTTCGTTGTCAAAAGTTGCTTTTTATGAAAAATAAACATCATATTCAGAATCAGCATGTCAAAATACACCAAAAACTTTAATTTTTAACGCGAAATATTTTCCATCAAAATTTCGTCCTGTAGGGGGTACAGGTAAAAATTATCAAGTAAAAACGCTGAGGGGGACTAGGGGAAAAATTTTAATGGAAATGTTTCACGCTAAAAAATAAAGTTTATAGTAGATTTTAGCACGCTGATTCTGAATATCGTGTTTATTTTCCATCAAAATCAATTTTCAATAACTAAAACCTCAAAATATTAACTGTTTTTGTGGTATTTTATATGGAAATTCACTCTTTCTTAAAATATCAGTTTTTTTGCTAACAGTAAAAAAGTCCACGTTCTGGTTTAATGATCTTGTATCTTCACATGAGTCTCTACAAAAAAAATAACTGAAAGAAAAGAAATCTTGCAGGGGGGGGGGTATAACCCATGGGAAAAGCACCAGTTCCTTTGATAGTTTCAATAGGTATTTTATTTTGAGAGTTCTAGAGTCTGATGCATTTATATGAACTATATGTAATAAATTATTTCTTTATATTTCTGCTGCCGTCACCTATATTCTTGATTACGCATGATTTCCTTGTTTATGTTTTCCTTTTTGTTTTTTAATTATTCTCATATTCATTCTTTCATAATGAAGAAAATAGAGAATGTAGTAATAGAAATATAATTATCACATATCAAAATTAAAGAAAACATGGAAAGTTAATTAGAAATACGGGAAATTCATTTGAAATCAAACTCGATTAAAATGAAACTTTTACTGAAGCTGATTAACATCGATCATTGTAGTTTTACACAATTGTTGTATTGATAAAAATATAATTAATATTATACAATTCGTATTCATCTGAGATCTTCCAGAAATTATATATCGCAACAGTATTTATCTTTGATTTGCTAAGATCTTAACAGTTAAACGTTAGTCACGAGATTAAATAGTAGAAAACTAATAAATCAATGTTTCTCAAGCTTTACTTTATCGAAATTTGATCAATTCTTTTTTGGGATTTTATAATACAAATCATTATATATCTTTTAGTATGAACCGCAATGAATGAGGCAGAATTGAACATTATACTAAAATAAGTCTTCAATTTGAGGATGAAATAAAGGAGCTTGATTTTTTTATTCCAGTCTACGAATATACAAAAGATATGCACGAATAGAAAGATTAGATTTGAAAACAAAGCAAATTCATTCGAATTTCATTCCATTCATGCTTATTCTAATCTCTATTCGATCCTAGTGTAATTTTGGTCCTCTTTAACTTAGTTTCTATATTGATTGTGGAAAAAATAGCAGGTAGTATTTTGTTATTGTATGGCAAATTTTAAAGACAACCTTGCAAAGTTTTCAGTACGTAATCTAAAACTCAAGTAGTTGCTCTATAGCTATCATGTACAATGATATATAATCGACAAAAACCTAAACAGGAATAATGCTAAGCATAAATTACCAGTAGAATATTTGTTATACCTTTTTCTTTCCAATCAATTTCCAAAAGATTGATTTTTATACGAATATCTACTATTTAGGTCGATGAAGGAGTATTAAATGTTGCACAAAAAACTGCTCGTGTTTATCCAATTGTAGAATCACCAACTATAAGGTATGTATCAAATTGTGACTAATACTCATTCTGAATTGTGTGACTTATCATTATAAGGGAAGGCAAATCATGGAAAAAAATATTGCTAATCATTCTGGGATGTATTATCGCTGCAGGTGTAGTGGTTATGGCCATCGTCGTACCTCTTCTGTTGCTTAATAATCGTTCAACACAAACCGCTTGCATCAACATCTCACCAACTGGTACGTATATGATGACTAGCCTTATGGAATTGCACTGAGTAAGATCGAAAGGAAAAATGTGGAACGCAGAATGTCGGAAAGTTCTAAGATGATCTGAGGATTGCATTTGCAATGCAGGTTCTTATAGAAATGTTAAGGATATTTTTATAAAAAAACAGCTGACAATCATTCACATTTATAATTGCCTGAAGGAATTAAAGTTCCTACATTTAAACAAAATATAAACGTTGAGTTATAAATGAAAAAACAGCATTCACTAAAATTTATTATGAAAATTAACTAGACAAAAAGTGTCAGTAGCAGCAGCTGCTATTATTTCATCATTCTATGAAGCAAGTATGCATACCTTTTTGATTCTGTCTATGTAAGTTTTAAGTGAGATTTAGGACAAAATTAATTCTCTGCTCGACTTTCGTATATTTCCTGAAATCTAGAAATAGGTATACCTTAACCACTGATTGTATTTTAATAAGTATCACTTTTATTATTCATATCTTCTGATGCCGATTATTATAAACATTCATATTACAATAATGTTACATACAGATATAGTCCATAGTGCCACTAGAAAAATAACAACATATTAGAATCATATTGATATTTATGACTTATAATAGTAATTCTGAATAATCAAATTTGAATTAATCTTCCAAAGCTGTTGCTATAATGTTTGCTGTGTATAAAATAATCCAGGTAATAAGAAAATATCAAAGATGTCAGTGATTAGACAAAATCAAAGAAATATCAGTGTTTCCAAAGAGTGCTAATTCATCTCCTTGTCATAGACAACCTATTATCATTTAACTAGATATGAGAAAGTGTTCCTTCGATATGTCTTTACGATGAGAATGCTGTATAATAAATAATAACGAAATGATAGAGAATTTTAGAGAGGAAGCTAAAACTTCTCTTATATTCATTGAATATTTTCTATTCAATTTACTATTCTATTTTATAGCAACCAATTTGGATTCTTCAACAACTGTTGCCTCACAATCAACTGTTACTAGCAGGGGTTCTTCAATTGCTACCATTGGGGGCACTTCAACTGTTGTTATCTTACAAATAAATGCTACCACATCGCGGTCTTCAACTGCTGCTACTGTGAATATTCCAACTGTTACTACCACACGCACTTCAACTGCTGGTATTATATACAATTCAACTGTTCCTACCTCGATCTATGCTAGTGTTTTAACTAATACTAGCAAAGCATTTGCTCGAACCTCAAGTAGTTCCAAGTATTATTTTGAGGCAATTCAGGTGAATGTGTCTATCTCAGGCAATTACAGCATTATAAGTAACAGCTCTATTGATACTTATGGTTATTTGTACCTAAATGATTTCAATCCTTTGAAAAAATGCAATAGACTGGCAGAAAATGATGACGGTGCCGGTGCATCACAATTTATAATTACATATCAACTTCAAGCTGGTGTGAAATACACTCTTGTAGCCACCACATATGCTGCATCTGTCGTTGGATCATTTTCAATTATTATGACGGGACCATCGGCAGCTAGTTTACTTTACATAAACAACGTGAAAACTGGATATGGTAAGTAAATTAGCGCGTTAAAATTTTCTACTCTGTGAGTATCATTATGACTACACCATTATATAGTTTTGTGAAAAGAATTGAAACCTAACATAAAAATATTTACCAAGAATACGAAAATTGGAAAGACTTGTTAAAGAAATTTTAAAGAATTCTAGATCATGTACGTAATATTATATTTGTTTATCTATTCATTTATGAATGAATAAGATGATACATCAATATCTTTGTGAGACATAGCGGTGCAGTCATTCGCATATGTAACCAATATATGGCTAAAGGATTAATCAGTAAACGTTATTAAATAGTTTAATTTTTCTTCATTTCTATGCGTTACATTTGATAAGGTCTAAAAAAGAATTAATACCATAGACAATAATTTTCTTGACTATGATTTCTGATATGTCATGTAAAACAGGATATACTGAGTTTTAAAAAATATAATGAATTATTTTGTAAACTATTTGAATAACATAATAGATAATGTTCTTTATTAATATCTTGGTCGAAGATATTTGTCTAAAAATGACAATATTGCTATCGCTAAAGTCAAGAACAAATTTAACTCATAATCAGCCTACAAATTAAGTTCGCGATAGTCAAAAATACAAGCAAATCTTTTCCTTTATGTTTGTCTTTACAAATAAGTTAGAAATTTTTTTTCATTTTATTCTGTCTAATATTACAATAGTTAGCAGTTTTTAAGCAAATATCAGTTTTAAATCGAGATTGCACTTTCAATAAGGCAAAACATTCAAACTTACTGGTTTCCCTTTTTCGTCATATAGGATGTTGTTTGTTTTGCGTAAAGTAGGATTAATATAAAACTTAACCTTTGAGTTTCGACTGTGAATAATGTACTATTATTGTAGATTCAACGCCAGTTATTGGTAAAAGTGAAACCATTTATGGTATATACAATACAACTATAGGTAATAATAGTCTGGCAGCAACAAATGGTACAGGTGTTGGAAATTATCCTGTAGCTGAAGGACCTGCTAATGCATGCGATGGTAATACTACTTCAAAGTATCTGAGCTTCGGTGCATGCTCAGATGGTCTATATCAATATAGATGTGGTTTAAATACTGGATTTTATCTGACACTACAGCGAGGTTCATCATTAGTTACAGGTTTTCAAATGTGTGCAGCCAATGATTTTCCAACACGCGATCCAATTGTAGTGTCGTTAGAAGGAAGTAATCAGTCTGGCACAAGTCTCACTCTTGGTACAAGTTGGACCCTTATCTATAATGGAACCGGTGGTCTTGATACTGATCCTGGAAGATACAATTGTGGACAAATACAATACTTTTGTAACAATGTTCGATATACTAGTTATCGATTTCTTGTCAGTAGCACGCGTTCAGCCGTAAACTCTCTCCAATATTCTGAAGTACAACTATTTGAAGAGTGATCTTTGCTAACTGATTATCATAAAACTATCGATAATACTTTTTAATTGAAAGTGTTTATTGTAATAAAAACACTTAATCTGTCTGCTTCTTCTTGAAACTTATATCATTCTTTGCCTCTCTGCTTTATGTTTATCGTTCTTTGCATGTATACATAAAATAATAATCATGAATATTGAAATAAAATGTCTTTTAGTTTTATTTTGTATTGTTCCATATGTCTAATTGCTGTGTAATATTATTTTCATTGCTTTTGTCCTCTTTCTGCATTATCATTGGTCTTCTATTTTCTCTCATAAATCATCGCCATTATTGTAGATCTACAATCATAACTAACTTGAACAGAATGCGATTTAAAAATTTTATTCGATACACTTATAAAAATTTTTTTATACGATGTTGAATCATTGTATAGTGAAAAAGTAGAAAAAAGAAGAATCACAAGAGAAAAGATCTCATGTCCTTCTGATATGAACGATCCACAGAAAGGGAAAACCACTGCAATATAGGCATCTCTATATTGTGAATATTTTTACAAAGTGTCATGATTTTGTTGGTACTGAAGAGAAAGAATAAATTTAAGAAATGTAAAAGGAGGGAAGGTTATAAGATCGTAAAATAGCCTCTAGGAGTTTTTACCCTAGACTTCTTATTATCTTATATGAACTGAAAGATCTTCTCATTAAGATACGCACTTTTGATGACGGAGCTTTTTAGTTTTTTTCACGGATAAATAAAAAGTTTCAGAAGTCGCAATATTCGATATTTTTGAGCATAAATCGATTTTATGACTAATATGGTATAGTATACCTATTTATATAGAGAGAAAGAGTAAACAATTTTTTTTTTACTTCAAACAGTAGATAATATGATCCTCCAACACTGCTATAAATATCAATTTTTTTGCTTGAGTCGTTCCGATTTTATAACCCAAATATGACTTGGAAAATCTCAAAAAATCAACTTTTGAGTAATAGACGCGTTCAGTATAGATCTTCGATCTCTTCAACAACAAAATCAACCATGACCATTTTTTTACTATTAAGAGCTTTTTCCATTAGCAACAAAATGCACTCATTGTAGTTGAGAAAAGGTTGGGAGAAGACACCTCATGAATAGTAGCGTATCCACCGTGAGATGATATATTTGTGATCTTAGAGAACATCTAATTTTACGCGCACAGTAGATATAAAAACTTTTAAAAACAATTGCCAGGAGCATAGCCGCCTTCTGCGGCAAAACACTGGAAATATACAGAGGGCTCAAAAGTAACCCGGCATAAAAGATGATAAATTGTCCATGATACTTTTCACACTTTTTGTTTGTGTAGAGAGCTAGAATTTTGATCATATACATATCTAATCAAGATCTTTATTCACTTAAAGTTTCAGGTCTCTACACCAGCAAAAAAGTATGAAAAGTATCATGAAGAATTTATTACCTGTTATCACAGGATATCCTTTATACCGGGTTATCTTTGAGCCACGCTGTAGATGTGTAGAATCGATTTTCGAGAGTTTGTCCGACTAAAACTGGGATCTGCTTAAAATCTTTGATCCTGTCAAAATGGTGAAGTTTCAAGAAAGATTAAATTTGAGACTTTCGAAACCTTGATATTTTTAATGAATATTCGAACAGTAATTTCATCAACTTTGCAAAACTGATAGCTTAGGTGTTTTCAAAATTTTCAAGATCTTTAGATTCAAAAAACCTATCTTTCTGACACTTCTAGACCAACAATTAATCCATTGGAGGCGATTCAATTTTCTTAGACAGTAATGTATGACTCAGGGTAGATCGCTGCACTTCATATCTCATATTTTAATGTTTAAATATACGTTTTACTAGAAAACAACGTATACTAAGCGATGCAGCGGGATAAGCTCTACAATCTACATCATAAAGCTTTACTATGGTGATTGTAGAGCTCTTTACCCTGCATCTTATGGTATGTAATGTTTTTTTTTCTAATAAAACATTTTTAGACATGAAAATATAGTGAGACCCAATGATGGGTCTTATCGGCGCGAACGGGTTAGTGAGTTTGCACATTTCCAACTGATATTTTTTGTAAGTTTCTTGCAAAGGGAATTTTCGTATTTGAAACCCTTCAATTTTAATAATAGTCGCCAGTGTGGCCGATTTCGCCAGTAAAAGCTCCGAGGAACTCATGAATTCCATGGACAATACTCTTCTCTTCAATTAGATTGTAAGGGAATTTCGTAAGATTTTACGGATTTTGGTCAACTTTGAACACACCCAATCCCATGAAAAAATTTTTTGTTCAGTATGTACAACGCTTGATGGGGCATTGTCCCCTCTGTAATTTTTTCCTGTTTACACCACTAGATTGTTCAGACAGCTGTGTGAATAAAATGATGAGTAATAGCATCGTGACCTTATAGCATATGAACACAATGGATCAAAACATGTGCACATGAATGTCGCAAGCATGAATTTCTACGTTTGTTCAGCTTTCGATTCTCTATCGATTGACATTTGAACCAGCTATGGATCACTTAACTGGATTGAGCTATTTTAAATGTAAAAAAACGGGACTTTCAAAAACTTGGAACTCAATTCATAAATTTGTGCTTTTGGTTAGAGAATTGATTTTTTTAAAAAATGTATGTCTTTCCATGCTGAATTCGAATGTGAGATTTAAAATTTTTTCCTACCGCTCATGTCTTTAGAAGATTTATTTTTTTCCAATATCTGTAGCTCAAAAAACTGCTTTACAGATTTTCTGCAATTTCTAACCAACCACAACAAACTCTGACTCAATTAGTTCATCTAGATCCTGCTGGAAGAACAATGAAAATTTTAAAAAAAATTAAATATGTACACTTTTGGGTTACTTAATAAACGTGTTTTTGATCAACTGAGCTTGATGTTGTATTGTTCATCAGATCTCATTTATGTATGTAATTTATCTGTTAATTTCTAATAAATATTTCTCTAAAAACGCTTTTGTACAACTATTCGACCACGAAAGATCTTGTCATGTATAAATAGTTATATAACAAAAAATCTCACAAATTGTAAGCCACCGTAGACAAAATAGAGAATAATCTGTATAATTGTGTAGTCTGGAGCAGAAGTTTTTGGTTAAATTTCTAAATATTGCTTTTTAAGTCGGATGTATCTGAATGGGTCGCTAGGCGCAGTTTTTAACATTGATTACGAATTTAATATTGATCTTCTCAAAAAGTTAGATTTTGATGTAGAAAAATCGTATTCAATTTATAAGCTCGCATGTCAACATATTGCATCAGTAATTCTATCCGAATTGAACTTTCAAATCAATAAAACGAGCTAAAACTTTATTTAGATTTTTGTTTTTGATTACTTGAATATAAAAGATATTTCAAACAATTAATGATCAATATTAAAAAACTTGTAGACATAAAAATAAACTTCATCAAACCAGCATAACAAGCTAATTTCATTACAGAGTCATGTCGATTTGGATAAATTTCCAGTACATATTTTTCTGCAAGATTTTCAATGTACTCAAAAATCATATACAGAAATGGTCCGACTATGTACTGATGTCCTTTTCCCATAGCCAAATTGGATAAAGATAATGAAAGAAATAGTAAAACTGGGAAAACAAACTCAGCGTAATTTGTTAGTCGATAGGCATGACGACCATTATCTCCCAAATTTGAAAGAGTTTGATAACCTTCTTCTGGTGTGTAATAAGTCATAGTATCAAGAATAGTTGGCATTTCATTCAAACCGATAGATGCTGCATATTCTTTTAATGGTTTCATACAAAGATAAAAATTGAATATTGCCAACAACCATATGAACAAAATACTATATCGATTAGCCAGAGGTTTTAATATACGATAAAGTTTCTCCATTAAAATTGAGTATGTATGCTGTTTTTATTTCTAAACGAATGAAAAATATTCACCTTTACATCTTGACGGTAAAAACATTACATTACACGTGGTCATATATAAGTAAATTTTTGTTTTTTATTTGGCGAACATTGAAGAAAAAGAAAAACAATCGACCGTCATTATTTCACATTGTGTCGTTATTGCACACAAGGTGTTGAAAAAAAAATGTCTTCCCACGATTCAATATAGTCTATGAAACGAATCACTTAAAGAGAGTGATAGCTGCTAACCTACATCCTCATTTAAGCAGTATTCAACGGTATACAAACAATTTTCTACTGTATAATTAAAAAGATAGCACTTCTTATGAGCTTCATTATTAAAATTCTTTTCTTGTATCACAGGCATGTCATTTTCATTTACATATTCTTCCATCGCCTGTCTATTTCATGCAGAAGTGAATAGAACATGTTAAGGTAAACTCTTTATTGTATAAACTTCCCAAGTACCATGTTGTCATATTCTGTTTAAGCTAAAAGAGAACTGGTTTTTTAATGTCCATGGTATAACAACACGTTGTACCAAACTAATTCAACCAGATGAATGAGCACCTAAATCATCAAATTACTGTGAGAGTTAAAACAAGCTGAGTTATAACTTCTAACTTCATTAACTTGCTTAATTTCTTGAGTAGAATTAATTAAATCGAAATGGTAAGTACCTTGAGTTATTGATTATGTGTTCCAGTTCATGTAATTCATGCATTTTGTAGTTGACCTCTTATTTATATATACTTCCAACTATCTATAAATGTATCTGTAGAATTCTTTATCTTCCATATGATTCTCGACATTCTTATTGTGCAAAAAAGGACATTTGTAATTATTAAACTTTTTTTTTTTTGTTTGTTTCCTCACAAACTCTTAACTTCCATACTCTAAATTGATCTCTTATGAATATGCTGTAATCTATACACATGTTTCTTGTTTTTTATTATACTTCTATTTCTACAATAAGTCCAACGTACACAATTTTATTATATCTATTGTAAAAATGATGTTCTTTATATTATAAATAATATATAAAATTATACACTGTATCGTAAATTACAATCATTTTAATTTTTCTGTAATTTTGTTCTTTTGTCTCTTTACGTTTCTATTCATAATATATTTATATTGTATTCGTTATTTATGTATTGATATAGCCTGAAGAAGAAAAGTTGAGAACGCGTTGCTAATAGTATCAGTTCTTTTGGTATTCATTGATTTATCTGAATCTCATTTTTGGATAAGTTTCTCATCATAATCTATCTACACTATTCACAAAGAATCGATTTCAAATTATAAATAAGTTAGATTCAACAAATAGTTCAAACTTCATCAACACTTAAACTGACGAATCAAAGCGATTCATATATTAAAAAAAGAAGAAAAATAAAAGAATGATCACAGTATCAATCAATTATTATCCAATGGAACTGTACCTACAAATTAATCGTTAGTGAAAATCAATACGATCAACATGATTTCCGGTGTCGATACCAATGACTATGCAACCAGACGCCGGCAAGCTCGAAGAAGACAGGCTCAACGATTTTGACATCCAAAAAGAAATCCGCAACGATAAGAGCGATTACAAGAACCTCGAAAGCAACATTTCAACTCATTCAAACCACGTATATTTCAATCATATAAGAGCAACTTTCTCGATTCTTATCGATTAGAGTACATATTTGAGTTAGAATGACACTAAAACAGAGAAGTGAACGATCGAGAAACATTTCTAATCCAATACAATTCAAATTATTCAAAGACAAAATAGAGCAATTTAGTATCTTCACAAAAACAGATGTTCTCTGTCATATATTATTCTCCACTACATGTTTATAAAAAACATAGCATTTTTTGTTTTTTTCTTTCTTTCAATTAAAATCTTGTATTCTATTAAATTGATTTTTCTTTGAATAATTTATCTTATGTTAAACCAACGGATGAAACTCTTAACCAGTCTTGGTATGGTCTACTTATCGGTAAGAATTGAGATAAGCAAATTAATCTCTATCTTCGGCAAGTTTTCTTGTACCGCATTAAATAAAATAAACGAAACTCATTCAAAGTACAATAGTTGAAAAATAAAATTATGGTCGATGCGTTTGTGTTGTATCATTCTCTTTCTCCTAGAGAGAGTCTTACAAACATTAATTATCTGCTTGCTTGCTTGTGTGTCCGCAGAGGGTCAAAAAAACATAAGGGTTGATCAAAGGGTATCGAGGACGAGGAATCCAAATCTGAAGTCAGTTGCATAAAAAGTTTTTGAAGATCAATTTTTTAAACAAACCACAAATTTTTAACAAAAAGCATTTGTTTTTATGAAGTTTGGTCAAAGACAGTTGAGGTCGAGAAACTTGAATCTGGCTTTGATTTTTTTAATTTTATAAATGAATAGCTTGACGGTAGTTTAGAAACATGATTTCTACGAGAAAGAGCTGAGCGAGTCTTTAGACGAGCGTTACTTGTTTAAATAACTTTGTATTTCAAGATAATTTTCTTTCATTTGTTCGTATGATTGATCATAAATTGATTTTGTTTCACATATTTTTATCATAGCATCATGTGTTAATAAATTTTCAATTGAATACATACTATCTTCGTTAAAAAGCTGTGCTATTAAAATTGTAGCATTTAATAAATATCTAGCCGATTCATCCGAACATGATTGTAAATAATTACGTTTAATACAATCTCGAACCATTTTCAAAGGACGATCAATTAATTTATGTTGTCGAATAAAACTTAACATTGTACTTGCATAACACCATATTATACATGAATTATCAACTAAATTTTCATTATTTGTTAAAACTTCAATAATTGGCTGAAAACGAAGAAATTGATTTGTATTCCAATAGTGTTCTTCACATATTTTGATCATATTGATTA
Organism: Macrotrachela quadricornifera; assembly: GCA_022393335.1. Lineage (NCBI taxonomy): Eukaryota > Metazoa > Rotifera > Eurotatoria > Philodinida > Philodinidae > Macrotrachela > Macrotrachela quadricornifera. The sequence continues at coordinate 191,186 of JAJEKB010020950.1, forward strand.
AATCAGTTTTAATTAAAATAAATTTGTCAATAATTTTGTTCAAAACTTCCCTATTCAAATGATCAATTAGATTCATTTCTGGTATAAAATAATGGCTTAAATAATGTTTTTCGAAACATTCAATTAGATAATCAATAAAATCAATAAAGCGATCATATAATGTATCATAAGTCCATTTTTCTTTTTCAATAGATTCACATAACCAATAAAGAACTGTTTTTAAAAAATAACTACAAATTATTTTTGATAATTCTAAATCTTGTTTAATATGTACGTCGACTAGAGCTTTGACAATTAAATAACATTTTCGTTGATAATAGTTTAACGTTTTTGCTAGTATTATTTCACATAGTGAAAATGATAATCGCCATTCGAAATGTTTTTCAATATTATTTGTAAATATATGTGATATCGGTACAATGTGACAACCATATTTAACTAATGAATTTATTAGATTTTGATTTGGCCAATTACTTAAACGTTTACGATGAATCCAATTGAACGCTGGTTTAGGCCAATGAAGACATTTCAATGATGGAACATGATCTATAGGTAATGGTAATTCAGGCTGTTTTGATGTTGTACATATAGATGGACCGTGGATTTCTAATGCTTCCTCATAGATCTTATCTAGTGGCCATTTACTAGCAATCCATCTGATAAAATCTGGTGATGACCAATACTTTCTTCGAGGTTCATCTAAATTGCGAACAATTATATTTATATTTGTATCTGGTAAAGTATATGACGAATTTGTCTTTTCATTAATTTTGATTATTTCTGTTTTTGATTCGAAATAGAGTCTTATATAACATGGATATTGTTTGTTATTGTAATCGACATTTAAAAATCGTATTTGATCAGTAATCTGATATTGCTCTCGTTCTATTGAGGTAAATTGTTCAGGATCAACAGCATATATATATGGAAATTCAAACATAAGATCAATATCCGATTTTGAATGATTTGGAAATGGTATATAAAGTTTCTCTGCTGCACTTCCAGTTTGTTTATATTCAAAGAAATTAAATTTGATATAATCAATTAATTTTTCATCAGTTAAACTTTCTTCTTCTATTTCATCCTCATATATATTTGATGCCATCATAAATTGTTCAAGAATAAATGATAATAGACGATTTCGATGATGAATCGTTTCGCTGATGTTGTTAAATTGAAAGCTTTGATATAATAGCATAAAGAGTACAGATTATATATGGAAATACACATATAAAGTTACTTAAAAAAGCCTCTCCTTCAGAGAACTCAATTTTCGTTAGAAAAGTCAAAGTCGAGTTTTTATCGTAGAAAGATGCACTCTTTAGAGAAAGTATTGAGTTCAGGGTATCCTAGATTTATCGCATTCTGTATGGCAACTGATCATTCACCGTTTTCTTTTACATACACATCTTCATATAAGCAATTCGATAAAGCATAAAAACTTAATGGTTTTTCATACTAATTTTTTTTCTAGATTATTTCTTAGCTATCTACTAGTTGAGAACATGCCGGTCTCAATAAACTGAGTATGAACTATTCTGATGTGGTCCTATGGAGATCTGATCTATTCAAGTCCGATCAGATAACAAAATATGACCTGTTTGAGTTTTCAGAATTGAAAAAATTATATTAAATAAAACGAAATAATGTCAAAAATTTCTTTGAGAGAAACAAAAATGGAAAAGGTTGAAGGTTAGGTTCGATCATCTCCGCTTTCACAATATATACGGCTTTTCGCAAAACGAATACATTTTTATAGATCTACTGGTTGAAACTTAGATCCAATTGTCATTTTTTTCGAAAAAAATTTCTGATTCTTTTGATTTTCTAGTCTTGGAAAACGTCTCCTTCCATTGTCATCAGTGTTAAATACAACTTTTTTATATTAATCACTAAGAACCTACTAAATATTTAAAATAGAGATCACTTACGTGTAGCCTGTCCGAAATATTGACGTTTAATTTGTATGCATTTCACAAAAATCAATTTCTAAAACTTATTTAGCGTTTTCCTTGAACTCAATTTTTTCGGACATACCGTTTACGCGGACAGGTTTTTCATCACAACTATTCGATACGGATGTGAGAATTTTTTATTGTATAGTAGACAGGTAAGGCTAGATCATTACAGAGCCAAATTTTCGAATTTCTCTTTTGCTGAAATAAAAACTGTGTATCTTTCATTTCGATCAGTGACATTTTTGGCATTGATTTCAAGAATTTTTGAAAAACAAAAGAAGAAAAATTCAGAAATCGTATTCTGCCACGACCTAGCTTTAGGAATGATATTTCACCTATAATCTATCCCAACCTAGACTAATATTCTCCCAAAGTTTGGTTGAAATTGGACGAAAAATAACAAAGTTCGTCTGTGAAGGAGTAGGCTTAAGAAATTCAGTCAAAAACTACTAGCAATATGATATGTATATTTCTCTGTCATCGAAAGAAGTACTTATGCATAAAAGAGAAAAGTACAGTTCGAAATTAATAAAGTCCAGATTACTCTGATATGAAGACGGTTAAGATATTTAAATCTGCAGAATCTGTCAAAGTTTCCGAGAAGTAAAAAAAGCTTCAATTTTAGCATTCAGTAGAAGAAGATGAATGATAAAAGTTTACTCTCAAAATTAAGTGCTTAGTTATAAACGATATATAGTGATTACGAGTGATTCAAAGTATTGTTACCTGTTTCTTATGCCAAGCTCGTCTACCACTGACGTAAATTGTTGCGCTAAAACGGAGATATATATCAATAGAAAAAATATTGAATTCTTCGTAGAGTACAGTTTAAAAAGGAGTTAACGTTTTAGGACGAGAAATTTGTTCTCATCTTGACACTCAAGACTATGATCGATGTGCCATATTCCAATGCGTTTCTTTTCATCATGTTCTTACCGATTTTAAGATCTTTCAATTATGGATTATGAATATTCGAGCCTTTTTGCAATGTCTCCAGCGATATTTTGGCATTTGAGTCTATATTCAACGCCATTAGTAAGAGTTGAAAATAACACTCACTACTTTGGTGATGGATCGTTGCAAGAATAAGATGGGCTTTCGCATCTTAATCTCGCAAAAGTTATGCTAAAAGTTTTTTATTTTAAATTAAAACAAACGAAGTAATATCAATTTAACGATTTTTGCTAACGATACAGGTCCTATATAAACTGGAATAAATAGATAACTTGAAGTTCGCTTTTAGCTCATCAAAGAAGACACAATCGAAAAGTTGTTTATCTCAAATAGTTTTGTACGATTTGTTTCAAAATAGACTTGATTAATTTTTCCTTCTTATTACATTGTCAAATTTTATTTCTTCAATCTATAAATCTAACAGATGCTGCAAATAAGTATACTCTCAAACCTTGATTAATCTCTATTGTTCATATTCTTTGGCAAAATCATAGCTCAACAGATGATACACTATATAATTACTTAGAAATCAGGAAAAAAAATTCCATTAAACTATTTAAGTATTAAAATATGAAATTAATAGAACCCATCTAGTTTACACGATTTATTAGTTTTAGGATGTAACTCTGAAAATATCGGCATCTATCGAGTGAAGGAGAGAATGCAGCAAACAGCCACATGTAAATGGTTGTCTTAACGTTAGCAACTTACTTGTCAGAACTTTTTCTGTTCTACTTTGATCAATCCGATTTGGCTTATTCGCAGAAGTTAATCGATTCGATGATGAGTTTAGAGTCGAATGAACTTCATGCACGAAAGAAGTCTGATCTGTTTTTGAAATCGTTTTATTGTTTGTTGTCCAATTTTTAGTTTCATGAGTCAATCGATTGTTTAATTTTTGACGCAATCGATCAGCATAATTACCGAATTGATTCAAATTTCTGTTCATTTTAATAGCTCTAGAAGTTTTTTAATATATCATAAACGAATATTCTCAGGCTGGTTAAGAAAAAAATGAAATAAATTCAATAGTCTTCATTATTAACTACTCGTTGTTTGCCTTTCTACATTATTTGCACGCATTCATTCCTTCTTTTATTACTTTCTATAGCAATACTACTCAGTTGAAAGTGTAAGAAAAGAAAAAAAAA
>JAJEKB010020950.1:200248-226631 GCA_022393335.1 Macrotrachela quadricornifera
CTGATGCGTTTACAAACGCGTTTAACTCCAAAAAATTTTCACATGGGTAGTTATTTGATCATTATAGTGTTTGAAATAACCTCAAACTATGGACAAAACCTATCATCTATATATTTTCTACTTCAAAATAAAATAATTAATTGTTTTAATAAATTTTCATACACTGAAATTGTCCAAAGATTGTTTGTCTTGTTTCGATATTTTATTTATTTCCTAACGAGGATGAAGAATAGAGTGATAGACTCGATCTATTTTATAGAAGAATTCATTGAAATATTTACGTACTAGACCATAAATAAAGATAAAAATCCTCTGATGTGGGCGGAAAAATCTATATTTATAGACAGGAAAGATTGAGTCAGTGGCGATGTAACGTAGATCTACGTCAACCATTAAACTTTTAGCGAGCACGAATCTTACTTTATATTTTAAAAAGAAAAGAAAGTTTGTTTTTCAATAAAATTTTTAGTGTCAGTGAAAAGTCTACTGTGAACTAGAATATACCTTTACATCACATAAAATGTAAGTGCAATAAGGCACCATACGTTGTATAGTAAATTTTTTATTGAAGTGAAATAATCAAAACGACTTGGCAGACAAGAAAACTTATCTGTCAGAATTCAACGAACAATGTAAATTTTTGCTTATATTCTCAATGAAGGAAATGCTAATGATGTTTTTCTGAAAAGAGCAAAATATAAATTATAGAAATCATCCATTTCATTAATAATCACTATTTCTGACAAAATTAAAATTTTATAAAAACAGAATACATTTTATTTCGTAATGTTAAATACTGCAAAACTACTTCAACGCTGAAATCGATAACTAGAATTCTAAGAACTTAAAAATTAGAAAATTTGACTAATAGAAAAAAGTAAATAATTCTGATTCCAGAAAATCACTGAAATCACTTAAATTAGTCAAATTAATTCGCTGCTCGACTTTCATGTATTTCTGAAATTTAAGAAGTAGGTACACTTTAACAACTGGTTATATTTTTTAATAAAGATGCGTTTTAAAGTTCGAAATTTGTTCTTTTAAACAAAAGACTTTTGTTTTAGGTAGAAGAGATATGGTAAAATGTAATTAGAAATGTTGTCAAGACTTTAACATTACTCGTTAGGAAAGAGTGATAATGTTTGATGAAATATTCTAATAAGCATCATTTCTATTATTCATATCTTCTGATGCCGATTATGATGATCATTCAAATTACAATATTGAATTTTAGAGAGGAAGCTTAAACTTTTCGCATATTCATTGAATATTTTCTATTCAATTTACTATTCTACTTTATAGTAACCAATTTGGATTCTTCAACTACTGTTGTCCCACAATCAATTGTTAATACTATACGTTCTTCAACTACTACCATTATGACCAGTTCAACTGTTGTTAACTCACAATCAACTGTTACTACCACGCGCTCTTCAACTGCTGGTATTAATTACAATTCAACTATTCCTACCTCGATCTATGCTAGTGCTTTAACCAATAGTAGCAAAGCATTTGCTCGAACATCAAGTCCTACCAAGTATTATTTTGAGGCTATTGAAGTAAATGTCTCTATCTCGGGCAATTACACTTTTATATCTGACAGTTCTGCTGATACTTATGGTTATTTGTACATGAATGACTTTAATCCTTTCAAAAAGTGTAATAAACTGGCAGAAGATAATGACGGTGTTATCGGTACAAAACAGTTTAAAATTGGATATCCACTTCAAACTGGTGTTAGATACATTCTTGTAGTCACCACATTTCACTCATTTATCTTTGGACCATTTTCAATTGTTGTGACAGGACCATCGGCAGCTAGTTTACTTTACATAAACAACATACAAACTACAATTAGTAAGTAAATTAGCGCGTCAAAACTTTCTACTCTATGAGTATCATTATGACTGCACCATTATATAGTTTTGTGAAAAGAATTGAAACCTAACATAAAAGTATTTAACAAGATTACGAAAATTGGAAACCCTTTCTAAAGAAATTTTTAAAACTTTTAGAAAATTCTAAATCATGTACATAATATTATATTTGTTTATCTATTCATTTATCAATGAATAAGATGATACATCAATATCTTTGTGAGACATATTCCACTACACTTTGTCTAAACTTCATATAGTGGAAATAAAGAATGAAGCAAGAAATTCATTTCTAAGAGAAAAGATCACATATTTTATTATCAAGAAAACAGTAAAAAATCCTGCTTTTCGTTGTTTGCTGCTATCTGCAATACGTCAGAGATACACACGCCTACATATACTTAAAACTTTTGTTATTAAGAATCCTTCATTTTTACAACAATATTTAGTCCTGATACGTATCAAATTGTATTGAATACACTCATATTTTATCGTCAGTCTTTTTTTGTCTCTCTTGTTGTATTATAGCCGACATACCATTTTCGCCTCTTTATTTCTTCAATTGAATAATTCTGAAGCAGTAAAGAAAAATATCACGCATAGTTTAAATGAATTTTCTTTAGATAGTCAAGTTTTCTTTTTCCACGTTTTTAATATTCACTAAATTTATTAATAGATTGAATTACTTCCAATAGAAGCTCTGATAGATAGACAGAAACGTTTCTTACGATGGTTTAGCAGTTTTTAAGTAAATATCAGTTGTGAATTGAGGTTGCATATTCAATAAAACAAAACATACAAGCTTACTATTTTCCTTTTTTATCCTATACGACGTTTTCCGTTTTTCGTAAAATAGGATTAATATAAAACTCAATCGTTCAATTTTAATTTTGATTAATTTATTATATTCCACAGAATATCTTGTATATATCAGTTTAATTATACAAATTTACAAAATTTTAGTATCTGTTTCACTCTCTTCATAACTTTAATATTAATATTGTAGATTTAACATCAGTTATTGGCATCAATGAAACCATTTATGGTATATATAATACAACTAAAGGTAGTAATAGTCTGGTAGCAACAATTGGTACAAATATTGGCAATTATCCTGCAGCTGAAGGACCTGGTAATGTATGCGATGGTAATACTAGTACGAAGTATGTAAGCTTTGGTGCATGTTCAGATAGTCAATATCAAGATATATGTGGTTTAAATACTGGATTTTACTTGACACTACGACGAGGTTCAGCATTAGTTATAGGTTTTCAAATGTGTGCAGCCAATGATTTTTCAACTCGCGATCCAATTGTAGTGACGTTAGAAGGAAGTAATCAGTCTGGCACAAGTCTCACTCTTGGTACAAGTTGGACCCTTATCTATAATGGACATAGTGGTCTTAATGTTGATCCTGGAAGATACAATTGTGGACCAATACAATACTTTTGTAACAGTGCTCGATATACAAGTTATCGATTTCTTGTTACTAGCAAGCGTTCAGAAGTAAACTCTGTCCAATATTCTGAAGTACAACTATTTGAAGAGTGATCTTTGGTAACTAAATATCATAAGACTATCTATAAGACTTTTAAAGGGAGATGTTTATTCTAATAAAACACTTAATTTGTCTGCTTCTTCTTGGAACTGATCATTTTTGTGTTTACTCTTAACCCTTTGGCGGCGGAATTAGTTTTACTAGACCAACTTTATCAGATCACATGGGCAACTAATGCCTATTATACTCTGTAAAGAATTTGCACAGTTGGCAATCAAAAGAGTTTTTTTTATTGTTAGGAATTCTAGAAAGCAACGGGCTTCGCCCTTTACCACATACTTTTTACTAGAAGTATTTTAGTGTACGATATATCTCAAAACGGGTGCCACGCATAAGCCAATATTGCGTTCTTTGCATTCGTAACTAGTTTTTGTTTCGTGCTTCTGTCATGTGCTCTGCACATGATGCATTCTTTTCTCTCTCATGTTTGTTTGTTTCCATTCACATTCCTCTCACTTGTCTTTTTGCTCCTCCTCCATTCCTTTTGCTCCTCTTCCATTGTTTGTTGCTCTGAGTCAGTGAGGATGTGTTGGAACGCATGTATACATCAGAAAAGGCGTTGGCAGCGGTAGATATATATTGTTCTGTTCTTGTGTGTATTGTGGGTGTTGTGCTTACATTCTTTTTTGTTCGGTTTTGGTTCGGTTATGGAATAAAGCTTTTATTCTTCACAGCTTCGAACTACGGATCATATGGCTACGAACAAAACAATGTCTTCGATCATCGTCGAAACTTCCTACTTTTGATGGAAAATGCCGTGCCAACAAGCGCACGAATTACTTTTAGTTGAAATTCGAAACGATGAATAGTTTCTCTAGTTTTCAGTTTGTATAAGCACATAGACGTTCTAGAGTGTGATATCAAGTATATGAAAAAAAAGTTTTTTATATCACTTCAACGACTTGTGCACAGATTCGGAAAAAAATATTTGCATATCAGATTTGTCGACGAGTCCCATATTTTCACTGTAGTCTTTGATAGAAATTGGTTTTACAACGCGTTGATGAATTCCAGGCTTTTTTCTCTAGATCGTTATCATTTCTGGTCGATGAATAGTTGAAAGCATATGTACATCGAGTTTGTCTTTCCATTTGAGAGCCAGAAGTAAAGGTTTTTTTTCTAATAGTTTCATGATAATAGACCCAGAAATGCCGAGAGTCTTATCAGTGACCACTGGTGTTGATGATCCAGTATAGACTAAAAAATTCAGATTGAAACGTGTACGGCAGTCACATAATACAAAATTTGACTCCAAAACGGCTTCGCTTAGACGGGATGTACTGCTTGAAACGAAGTCGACCTTTCCATGGCAAAAAACTTTCAAAAATCACCAGATTTTGATACGAGTACATGATGTTTCCACATTTTTTTCCAGATCATCTAGTGTTGGACCCAGCTTTGATAAACTGTCATCAATGCTAACATTCACCCACGGAGCCATATAAAGAGACAGTGCCTGAGGATTTTAGGATTGGCAGAGGTTAGTTTGTGTTACGATTGTCTTCATCACGTTTTGATGAATGAAAAGCAAAAAAAACCAACAGGATTTTAAAGTTGACCGCTGTATAAGCGCTGGTCGATTCCCGATTGGTGAGAATTGAATCGATATAAAAGTCGTCATTTTCATCAAGATCCATGTCCACATCACTTTCACTTTCAGAGTTAGCATCAGTTCGTCTTCAAATGATTATCGATGAGAAGCCATTTGTAACCATTTCTGCTCTATGTGTATTTTACGAGAACAAAATAAAGAATTATTATGGATATCAGAACTAAAGATGAAGAAGAGAAAGGATAATACAGATAGTAGAAATCATGGTTAAGACGTTTTATGTATAATGATATCACACTATAACACTGATAAAGGAAAAGAGAGAAATATGCACACGTATAAATCCTATAGGCTAAAAAAAACACTTTCTTTAATGTTTTTTTTGACAGATGGTGATCAGGCGTTCAAAGTATTATATTAAAAGTACGTCTTTTCTGTCACGGATAGAACGCATTGAGTACTAGTATTAGGTCACAGTCTAAGTATGGGTTAAAATACTAGTCACAAATATTTTTGACACAATTATTTATCATAGTTATAAAGATTTTAAAACAAAAGAAAGGTTTTATCTCAGTATAGATGTCACTACTGTGACATGGCTAAGACTCGATAGTTTTAAAAAACAAACAAACTTCTTTAATTGAAATGTTAATTATTACATACGAATATTTTATTCATTTTTTTCAAAATTTCTCTCATCTAACTATGTAAAGTTGTATATCGTGTTTTTAATAAAAATAATATGTAAAATTTAATCAAAAAGAACAGTTTTGATTATAATAAGAAAAAAATCAAGTATGTATATATGAAATTGCATAGAATATTGATGAATAGATGGCAAAAATCGTTAACATAATTGAGAAAAAAATCGGAGACGTATGATGATTCATGATTAATCGCCGATTTTAAGGATATGGGATATCAATAAACATTCATTGCATGTGAGATAGACGAGAAACATTGATCATCTATAGGGTTTCATAACTGATTACCTGTACACGTTTTATTATCATGAAAGATAGTAAACAAAGGTGTCTACTTCCTTTTCTTTTCATACATTAATCACAGGTAACGCTGATTACATGCGCAAAGATAAAAAAACAAACCTCACCATCGGTCTCTTCTATCGGATACCTGCTTTTTCTTGTTACAATATGAAAAAAAATCCATCTATGCTTCAGTGATTCTTACAATAAATGAAAAGTGTAAATGTCTGGTCGTCACATTTTTTTATTATTTACTTTTACTTTCATTTGTAGTCACAGCTAATCCATTCATATTTTTTTTTCATAACATCAACTGCTCTTAAATATTATCTAACGGTAACTAATTTTATACTATTTGCATTTAATCTATAGTATTCAAATTGTTATTTTAATTGATGTCACGTTTCAAAGGATAACTTTATAGTAAAGTTATATATGAAATAAAACCGTTGAAAAAAATTTGATTCATGTAGTATGATCGGTAAATCCTGCTGATTTAAACATAAGACTAGTTTGTTGCAAAAAATCACTCTTTCCGCTTGGAATAGATAAAAAGCTTAAAAGGATTTCGGTCAACAGTTTTTTTCTTCGAAAGTTTCAATCAATATCATGATTTTTTCATGAAAAACTATTATGAAAAGAAAAAAAATTATAACTCTACTCGAAATAATCATAGAGAGCTGAAATTGTTTCTAATACTCTCCGGAAGATTCTATGACTCCCTTTTTATATTAGTTTTTGACTGAAAAATTAGAAAACTAGATCGTAACTTCCGAAGAAAAAGCTATCAGCCGAAATCCTTCTATACTTTCAACACAAATTTAGACTATCTCACTTAGTTTCTTCTTTTAAAATAAGTTAGAAGACTACTCTTTCTGTATTGAAGATTTAAGTAGAACTGATAGTAAGAGAAAATGATGATGTTTCAAAACTTGTTAATATTCATCCTTATGCTTTGTAATCTCATGAAAATTTGTTGATATTTGATTTTTTTAAGCGGCAAGGTATAATTAAATATGACTGGAGCAGTAATATTTGATCAAAGTCAAGTAATGGTAGCAATGGAGGGTTTTGCTAATATATGGGATGGATCTATAACAGCAAATCCTCGAGTGGTAGACACTATACCTGTAGGATCAAGTTTAACAACTCTAAATAAAAGAGATCCTGGTCCTATTATTGGCTATGCCAAAGAACCATTATTACCACTTTCCAAAGCTTGTGCTCCGCTCGCCAACATCCTACATGATTTATCGTTTTACGTTCAAAAAGCACTTGATGAAACTCCAGAAGTACCACCAAATGAATTGACAGTCGATGAAAGTGCTGCAATTCGCCTTTATACGATAGAATGGAGAAAACCACATCGAAGCCTCTATTTAATGCTCAATGAAACTCTCAATAATGACGATCGCGAGCAACTTCGGCCTTATTTCAAATATATGAAATTATTTTTAACTGCACTCGTTAAATTACCATGCGATCCACCATTGACCATTTGGCGAGGAGTAACAAAAGATTTAAGTGCAGATTTTTCCTCTGATGCTTTAGTAACCTGGTGGCGTTTTACGTCATGCACAACTTCATTATCAGTGCTTGAGAACAACTTGTATTTAGGCAAGACTGGCAATCGAACATTATTATCAGTTGAAGCCATTAATGGCCGAAGAATACGTGATCATTCACATTTTGCTACAGAAGACGAAATTATTCTTCTTCCTGGCACTCGCATGATAGTTCAATCAAAACTCAATGCAGCTCATGATCTTCATGTTATTCACTTGAGACAGATTAGACCAAATGAATTGCTATTGGAACCACCATTCGAAGGTATTTTAAATATTTTTAAGTAGTTATTTTGAATTACAATATTTCTATATTTAGATGCACGTATTTATCCAAAACCTGAGTAAGTATAATCTTATATTCTTTTAATTGTGTTCTTAATGAAAATTTTCATTCTATTTACAAGACGTCGATGGTATCATAAGAAGAGATTCATTATTTCGATTTCTTTATTAATTGCTCTATTCATTGGGGCAATCATTCTTGGTTCTGTTTTGGGAACAAGATCTAACAGCAGTCCAACAGGTACAGTTTTCGATATTTTTTTCAATTTAAAGATGAATGACACTTCATTATACAAGAGCTGCCTAGTTCCTTGTATAGATTTTTTAAAAAGTATTCGTATTCATAGCAACATCCATAACTTATAAATCGTGGTTAAATTCATAATGAAATATTAAATAAATATTTAATTTACTTTTCAACCTGGACAATTCTTTCTTGTATAATAATATATTTCATATGATATAGTTGCAATGTCTAGGGTCTATAGTTGTCACTGTTGAAGAGATCCAAATTCTTTCACATTCTGTATCTATATACCTCATTTTTTTTGAATAATGATGAAAATCAGAAATATTTTTCGACGTACGTTTGAAATTCAAGAACCTAGAAAATGTATCGTGTAGCCTATATAAATGGACATAGTAGAGAGTAATGTGTCTATGATCTTTGCTGTCTAGCGTATTTTGTAAAATTGTTCTCATTTAGAACGTGTATGCGAGCGACCATTTGACCTACCAAAGTTTTATTCGATAGATGCCCAACCAATCTCTGCCACGCTAGGTCACTTCAGAAATGGAAAACAATTAGATGTAGTGATAGCTGATTATGAAAATTACGCTGTTTCTGTAATACTTGGCAATTCAGACGGAACTTTTATGGCACCATGGAGCTATAATGTTGGTCAATATCCACAATCTGTGATCACAGCTGATTTCAATAATGATGCTAAACTAGATCTAGCAACAGTCAACTATGCAGACAGTACCGTTAGTGTACTCCTTGGCAATGAAAATGGACTATTTCAGACTGCATTGAATTATACAGTTGGTGGTCACCCACAATCTGTAATATCTGCTGATTTTAATAATGATGGCAAATTGGATCTGGCAGTGGCGAACTTCGATGGGCAGAGTATCAGTGTACTGTTTGGCAATGGGAATGGAATCTTTCAGACTCCAGTGACCTATACAGTCGCTCAACATCCAAGCTTTGTGTTATCAGTTGACTTCAATAATGATGGCAAACTCGATCTGGTAGTGGCCAACTATGATGACAATAGCATCAGTGTGCTTTTTGGCAGTGAAAATGGGATCTTTCAAACTCCAGTGATCTATAGAGTTGGTACCTCTCCACAATCTATGACATCAGCTGATTTTAATAATGATGGTAAACTCGATCTGGCAGTAGTCAATTATGGTGATAATACCATCAGTGTGCTGCTTGGGAACGGAAATAGAAGCTTTCAGGCACCATTGAACTGTAAGGTTGGTAGTCATCCACGATCTGTAATATCAGCTCGTTTCAACAACGATACCAAACTGGATCTGGCAGTGGTGAATTCTGGTGACGATACTGTTAGCGTACTTCTTGGCAACGGGGATGGACGCTTTCAAACTCCACTAAACTATAAGGTTGGTAGTTCTCCACAGTCTGTGATATCAACAGATTTCAATAATGATGCCAAACTGGATCTGGCAGTGACCAACTCGAACGACAACACGATTGGTGTATTGCTTGGCAATGGGAATGGACGGTTTCAGAGCCCATTGAACTATACGGTTGGTAGTACCCCACAATCTGTGATATCAGCAGATTTCAATAATGATGCTAAACAGGATCTAGCAGTGGCCAACTCCAACGACAACACCGTCATCGTTTTGTTTGGTAATGGTAATGGGATCTTTCAGGCTCCATTGAACTATACGGTTGGTCATCAACCACAATCTGTAATATCCGCTGATTTTAATAATGATGCTAAACTTGATCTGGTAGTGACCAACTATGGGGATAACACCATTAATGTGCTCCTTAGTAATGGGAATGGAAACTTTCGGACTCCTTTGAAATATACGAGTGGTAGAGGTCCCTGGTCAGTAACGTCAGCAGATTTCAACAATGATGGTAAACTCGATCTGGCTATATCCAATTCGAACGACAACACGATTAGCGTGCTACTTGGTAATGGTAATGGAATCTTTCAGGCTTCATTGAATTATACGGTTGGTAATAGTCCACAATCTATAATATCCGCTGATTTCAATAATGATGGAGATTTCGATCTGGCAGTGGCTAACAATCGCGACAGATTCATCAGTGTTCTACTTGGTAATGGAAATGGACGCTTTCAGAGTCCATTGAGCTATACCGTTGGTAGTCGTCCCCATTCAGTGATATCAGCAGATTTCAATAATGATGCTAAACTAGATCTGGCAGTGACCAACTCAGAGGACAGTACCATCAGTATACTACTTGGGACTAAGGATGGACTCTTTCAGACTTCGGTATCCTATGCGGTTAGTGGTGATCCAGAATCTATTATATCAGTTGATTTCAATAACGATACTAAATTGGATCTGGCAATGATCAATCCGAGTCTCAGAACACTTAGCGTATTGCTTGGCAACGGGAATGGAACCTTTTCAATTACACTCACATATTCAACTGGGACCACCCCATCATCTATAATGTCAGGTGATGTGAACAATGATAACAAACCAGATCTTATTGTAGCAAACAGATATTCTAAGGCGTTGTCTGTTTTGTTAAATGTCTGCTAGTGGCGAATTATTTAACATTCAATTTGTTAATATATGAACTGATTGTTACTTATGCTCTATGAATAACTATAATCTGTAATTGAATTGCATTTCTATTTCTTTTTCATTTTCATATAATAAATAACTTTGCTATCTAAGAATATGAATGTAAATCAGTTGCCATTTACTTGGTGCTCTCATCAATACAAATATTCAGTCAGGAATACAATACCTTAAATTAACGTATTGAGTAAAATGGAAATATTGAATATAATGAGCCATTGTTAATCGACAGTATTGTTAGTGTATTATATTTCTCAGCTTCTAGTTCTTGTTGTATCATTTAGATGATAGGAAAAGAAGCCTTCGAAAGACTTGTAATTTGTCTGTCGATATGACTCGTCGTTCTGGTTTCTGTAGAGCAATTCAAAATAAATGTTATACGAATTAAAGCAGGAATCTGGTAGCATATTTACTGCAAATCAAATATGGTTTGTAAGTTGTACCATGAGAAATGAGAGAAGAGAAAACATAATAAGATAATCATTCTACTTTAGTCGTTTCTGCAAAAGGTTAGTCACATATTGATTCCATCATACTCGCTTTCACATCCATAAATTAAAATTAACTACGAAGAGGTTGAGAAACTATAAGAAAAAATGAATAGTTGTCAAATATTAACAGGTGACTCATAAAGAATGAAGATCTTTAGATCTTATTCCAAAAAAAACTGAAGAAGATAATGAGAAAATTAAATTGATCGTCTACAAAAAAACTTTTTTATATGTTGAAAAGTACCTAAGACAAAAAGCTAGTAGCTGAAATAATAAACGTTATCCAGTTTCAGAACATAATCTGCTATTAGCGTCTATTTTTGATGTGACAATTGCACAAAACTTTTATGTCTAACAAGTTACACTGCAAGATGCGTCAACAAACCATCTTGATTCGTCGTTTATTAAATAGATTATTGACTATCTTCAACTGACAGAACATGAATAATTTCGGTAGAGAATGTGTATCCTTCACATGATGAGTTACATTATCTTATCTTGTCTTGGTCTTTGGCTTGTGATAAACTAAACATTTGTTTTTTACCTGAGTCGATATTAGTCATTTCTTAACAAGAAAAAAATTCTTGGATAAAATGGCAAAACTCACTTATCATTAATACTCTGTTAAATTTAGATTTCTATACTACATAACATAATCAAGCAAATTCATTTCTTTGTTCTTACAAAGTAAGAAAAATATTAACTTATAATTAAAATGCAACACACGTTATTTTGTCTATCTCAGTATGTCACCCATGAAACTTACGAATAAAAGACAGTTCTAGTAACAAAATAAAGAAAATACAACAAAGATCGAAAAATTGTGGCTCGATTTCAATATCAAAATCATAAATCAGAGATTTTACAGTCGTTTTTCGAGTTGTATAACGAACTTGAAATCTTGTGCGGCTTTTAACAAATGTTTGATTGAATACGGGCAGTTCTCAAGATATTGCTAGCCAGTTTCTCTGGAATTTGATGAACTTTTTACCTAAATATGCACTGAAAAAAAATATCTAGAACATACGATTCCCAGTATGGTGACTTTTCAGTTCGAAATATTGTTTTCTATGATTTTTTGGGATGTTTCTTCCAGAACATCAATGAGACTGACCTGACAAGCAGACATTCATAAGTGTAAAGACTATTGCTGCGTACAGATAAAAATTTTAATTATTCTTATTCTTCGTATAGACTACAAATCGATTCATTAACATGGCTTCAAATTACGAAACAACAGAAGGAACATGTAAGTAACAATAAGCACTACTCTAATCTCATCTTCACTGCCTTTCATATGACCATCTGATGGTTTCTATTCTAATACAAAGATCAGTTTGAAAGGTTTTTCTGTGATCGAATGATAACTGCAAATTGATTGGTACAAGTGAAAAAATGAATACTGAAATAGTTACAAATGTTTTTACATTATTGCGTATAGTGATTGATGAACAAGAGAAAACATTAAAACAACAAATTTTAGAAATTGAAACAAAGAATAAAATGATGATTGAAGAGTATCAAACACAACTTAAGAATAAGGAACAATATTTAAATGAGGAAAAAAAACTAATTTTAATGATATATTAAACAAATTCATGTTATCGTACAAATACCAGGTATTTCATTTATTCATTCGAAATCTTCGTGATGCTATTATAATGTAAAAGGAGTATTTCTTTTCATATCACAGACGAAAAATGAACATCCTATTTAATATAGTTAATTAAATATTTTTTGCAATTTTTGTGTAACAATGTTTGATACTTTCATTTAGAATCTGTGGAATCAAATCAATCACATACAATTTTACAAAGTAAACTTCGTTGTTCTAATCATTCAAATATAAACTGATTTTCGATTATTTTTTTATAACACAATATGCATTACTAAGCAAAATAATATATATGAATAGAAGAGTAGTGGTAAAGCTAGTAATTATTTCTCTATTATGAAATATTTAATTAAGTATTTAACAGTAAACATTGTGTAATAAATGTTGTTGTAATAATTCAATTATTATCTTATTGATTAAGAATATTTCTTTCCTATTATATTAAATATTTAAATAGAATTTTGATTCTTATTGTTCATTTTAACATGTTAAATTCTGTTTTTATATTAATGTAATAATTTTATAATAGAAAAGAATAGAATAAATGAATAAAAACTTTGGAAATGGAACAATCAGACAAAAAAATGGAAATAAATCATTCATTTTCTTTCTATTCTTTATTGAACTTATTTTATTAAAACATATATTTCTAAAGGAATAACATTTATGTACAAATATATCGTTAGATATATTCATTTCTTATGTAATCTTCAATGAGATCCTATGAATAAAAAATTTATGTGTTTATGAGCTAACTAACAAACAAAATTATTCTCTTGATTATTTTCATTCATTTTATTATGTAATAATTATTCAATTAATCAGCATGAAATTCTATTTTCAATTTTTACGAGATAAGTAAACAGAACTTTGCAAAATGTGTTTGGAATAAGAAGAATTCTTTTATTAGAAAGTCAATAATCATTATAGAAATCTATCAATATTTCCTGGACATGCATAAAATATAGAAACAGCGCAATCGTAAAACGAATACAATCACTATACAATATGTAATTAAATTATTTCTAAAAATCATCATTTCAAATCGGATACAATATGTGAATACATCATTCTTTATAAAAATAATTTTACCATACAAATTTCGATGATTTTATGAATTCATAATCTTATTTTCATAGTAAGAACAATAAGTGAATTGATCTATCCTAATTATCATGCTCTTCTTCCTTGGCATTATCTTTGCCTTTGTCAAACAAAAACATAAATGAATGGCATTATATTTTTGAACTTACAGTCGAACTATAATCTACTTTTAGCTCATTTGATCTAAATGAAAATATTCTTTTGAATAATAAGATGTCGAAAAAATATATAACAAGTAAAGAATTGAGCTCAATCGAATAAAAATGAATCAGATGTGAACGACTAATTAGTTTTTCGATGATATTTAATTCAATGCATCTTAGTGAATCATCTTAGTTTTGTACAAAAAACGTCTCTGTATTCATAAAATTAACGATTTTGTCACCACTATCATGGAGTAAATGATAAAATTTTAATCTCAATTGGATTACAAGTCTCTTAGGAGTACAAAAAAAATACGATATGACCCTAATTTTAGCTTAGTAATCAGTTTTAATCTAGTTTTAGAGTAAGATAAAGTGACGAAAACTGGTTCTCCGTTTAAGAACAACGTGAAAGGTCAAATTTTTTTATTAAGAAAATTAAGATCTGAACTACAAATTTTGTATCAGCTATATGTTTCAGAACGTATATGAGAAGAAAGAAAAGCGCAAAAGCAGACATCTCTAAAAAAAATTCTT
Organism: Macrotrachela quadricornifera; assembly: GCA_022393335.1. Lineage (NCBI taxonomy): Eukaryota > Metazoa > Rotifera > Eurotatoria > Philodinida > Philodinidae > Macrotrachela > Macrotrachela quadricornifera. The sequence continues at coordinate 214,782 of JAJEKB010020950.1, forward strand.
GCAAGTTTTTCTAAAGATTGAAAAATAGTTGTTTTTAGGCTATTTTAAACTACATAAACTAAATTTTCATAATAAAATACATCAAAATGTAGTGCATAAAACACTCTATCAAAATCAACCTTATTAAAATATTTGGCATCTACTCCAGACCATCTCAAGAAACCATACATGAAATCGATTTGTTTTGCATTATTCGTTTGGAATATCTCGTATACGTTCTGAAAAATATGGCTGATATAAAATTTATAGTTCAGCTCTTGCTTTTTTTAATAAAAAAAAAATTTTGGCCTTCTAAAATGTTTCTAAGAGAAGAATCATATCTCGACATTTCAGCAACTACTTTTGCATCACTATGCAAAGTTTTCTCTATTATAATTCTTATACATATAAGACATGCGAACACAATATGTGCTATTAATGATATAAACAATTTTTCAAACAAAATCATTTTTTATTATACAATCAGATGTCTATACAATTAATTTATAATCAGACAATATCACGAAAAAATCTATTCTAGTAATTTAATAAAAAATATTGCCTATGAAGAAACACGTTCAGATGATCCAATCTGTTTAGTTGCATATTTAATTCATATATTAAAGATTACTGTTCTAGCGGAGCTTCTACATAATTTCTGCTCATATTTAAATTTGATTTAGATGGAGATTTTATAGCGAATTCTACATGAAGAAGTGAAATTGATGAAACTTTATATATGAGATAATGTGATCGAGACTTTTATGTGTTCGAAGTTTGACAATAAAAGATACGATTTTATATTTTCGAAAGCTGGATTCTTGTAGAATGAATTCAGTAACAAGATGGTATTTTAATCAAATCCAAATATAAATGGAAATTCTTTGAAGACTACCTTACTTTAGTGTTCTCCAACATATCAGTAAAATATAGAGAAAAACAAAGTGAAACATCTTAAACTATTTTATCGTTAGTCGTATATACATATAAACATATATACGAAAAACTATGTAAATTAGACAATAAATGTGATACTTTTTGTTTATATGAGAAAATATATAACATCATATTCTTCCTTCGATTCTTGTGCATAGTGTATAACATTCTTATAAGCGTCATAATAGAATCTTTACATTACGCCATTCTATGATTCAATTGGAATTTCGCATATAAATACGCATATGTTGTTCTCGGTCATATCAAGTAAGCTACAATCTTTAATAGCTAACAGACTACAAAGTTAAAACTTTTAATGCAGCAAACACTTCTCATCATTATTTCGTACGAATTTAGTTCAAAACAAACCATTAGCAGATCTTTTTGTCTGAGTGATTCGAACATTTTATTGATCAACAGTCATTCGTTTTCTTTTTAATAATTTATTTTATTTCATCGTTTTTCACTGATGAATTTCAAGTATTTATAGAATATTTAAATTTATTTGATATAATAGAAATACTTTTAAAAGTATTGTCGCACTAATAACATCAACATTTTCATTCGTCTGTTTTTTTTTGTTCTCTCCAAACGGTTAGCCTTGTATTTTTTTTTCTTTCTTTTCCAATGATTAATAAATAACGCAAATCTGCATTTCTACTCATATGATTATTTTTGTGATTATATAAACCTTTACACCAACACGATATTACACAAACATAGATAATTCGTGATGCGTGATGTACAATAATGCTGTTTAAAAAAAATAGAGTAATATTTTCAATATGATACATTTCATCAAAACGTACATTATGACATCTATAAATTATGAATAAAATTAATTTAAAATTTATTATTTTCATGCATCAATTCTAAAATTGGATTGGGAAAAATGAACAATTCAGCTAGATTTTACATATATTTGCTGTGAAACAAAATATGGCATTTTATTGTTTCCTTTCCCGTTTGTGTTTATGTGAAGATGAAGCATCGTGTTGACTACCAACTATAAATCATGTTACCTGTTATTTATTTCCGTACAACATCGTCACTTTGAAAATGTTATCGCTTAAACTATTCTTTGAGCTGAGGTTTGTTGAGCATTGTTGGTAACATAAAAAGCTGTGAGTAAATACTAGATATTTGGAATTTTCAGGTTTTATATTTCATATAAGCAAAATTTTACATTCAATTCGATAATTTAAAATGCTTTCTATCCTGGAAGATCTGTTATTTCTCAAATGTTGACAAACTATTCTTACCAAATAATTGTATTTGAATTCATTTTAGATGACATCTTCGTTTAGTCGAACAAAATTAGAAAATCTTCCAGATGAGATTTTATTAAAAGTATGTCGATATTTATTATGCGCCGATATCCTTCAATCATTCTTTGGGTTAAATCAACGAATGACATCTATGATCACTCAATATCGTCATCATGTTTCATTATACAAAGCAACTTTTACTCAAACATCTTATTTATGTACAAATGTTCTTCCACATATTGGATCTCACATTCGTTCATTACTTATTGATTGTTACTTCGCTGTATTACAAGAATGGTCATTTGCAAAATACTTTGACAAAAATATGTCAATTATGTTTCCACGTCTAGAAAAGATTAGCCTTGTCTCATTTCGTGCAGATGCTTTGGTTGCATTTCTTAACAGTTTGCATGACTTAAATCATCTTGTAGAAGTTCGTCTATACGGTCTTTTTGATCTCGCTAAAGATCGTCGAGAGACAGTTCTTCAAACACTATTACAAGCCAATAATAACCAACTCACAACAATACTAATTGATGATGAATCGCATTGTTTGGCGTTCAATGATTCTCACAACTATCCGAATATTCTTAAACTTCGCATCAAATTAGCAGGAGCAATAGAATTATCTTATCTTTTTGCTGCAGTTCCTAATGTTCGTTATTTGGATGTAACAGTTGATGAGCACGAATCGGAAGATGAACTTTTTGACAAAATGCATCTTTCTTCTCTTCGTTATGTCACTGATTTTCGATTATATAGTACTAGACACTGGTGGACATTAGAAGAATTATTCATTCTACTTGAACATCTGCCGAATATACAAAATCTCTCACTTTTTATTTCTACTCGTGATAAACATCTTGTTTCCGGTAACATGATTTTACCATTACTTCCTTCAACTGTTCAACAATTTCATTACGCCGTTTATTATCTTCCTGACATGTCAGACAACGAAGGCAATGAAATAGTCGCCTCTTGGCCATCATTACATCCAATAAGATGCATAGTCAGTGATTCTTTCTGGTTTATTCATACTGTACCTTGGCATTTTACACACATGCCACTTTTATTGTCTTTTGGAAAAACGATATCTTCTCAGACAAATTGCGCAACTGGCTATGATAAACAAGTGGAACATTTAGAGATTACTATCGATAAAAATTTCACTTTGAACAAATCATTGGGAATTATCGCGCAATGTAATCGAGTAAGAAAAATCAGTATCTATACGGAGGAAAGTGATGATGTGGTTCAAGGTAAGTATAACTGTCGCAAAAAAATTCTACTCAATTTGTACAGTCTTTGATGAAAGAATAATCTTTGAGGTTCTGGAAAAACATAGTTTGTAACAAGAAAAGAAAGTTTTTCAGATGAAGACTTTTAAAGAGCGAAAAAATACGATAGTATCTTGTTTCATTTCTCTTCTCTAGTATTAATCGAAAGCGTAGACTAAAAAAAAATTTTCTTCCGATAGAAAAATCTGTGAAAGAATATTTCTTGACACATTAATTTTCAAAAGTATCATGAGGTAGCACCGTTCTTCAAATATTCTATAGCTCTACTAATAACATATCTGGATAGAGATTAATGCTTTCTATCAACGCCAATAATCATTTTTAGAGAGTGATTCAAGAAGTGGAAAGTAGGATTTTCTGTGCAATTAATAACATTACTAATCTTTAATTATCGAATATTTCTGAGAGAATTTAAATCTTATTCACTCGATTATTTCATAATATTTCACAATTTAACTATTTTCAGAAGAACAGCGTCCACCACCATGTCTTCCGAAACTAAATTGGCTTACTCAAATCCTTTTCCATGGATCAGAGCCGTTAGATCTTGACTCTCTTTTTTCGATCTTAATTGCTGCTCCTAATCTCTGGCGTTTGGGTTTGCCTTTTGATCGTCTGATGAAGCTATTTGAAAACGAACAACTGTCTTATCTTCTTCGTCAACGCATCATGGGGCTGTCCATCTATGAAGTTACTGTTTCTTCAGAAACAACCATTAGCGAAAACCATGTATCCAAAATTGCTTCGATTTTTACTCGCCTTCGAGATCTTGACATTGATTTAAGTCATCTATCATCCAGCACAGCAATCACATCAGATGAAGATGTTTCTGAAGATTCGATTGCATCACTCTCATCATTTAACTCATGTCAAGAGGAATGCAAAGCGATAACACTATTCTCGATTGAATCGATGTTATTATGTCTACTAAAGGAATTTAAAGAACATAAACTTACCGCACTATGTGTCGATGGACGATTCCATGAAAAAATTGAGAGTAATGCAAAGCAATGGTTAATCGATAACAGTGTTCTTCAGACACAACAATTTGATGCTGTTTTTTACAAGGAGTTCAAGCGATTATTTATATGGATGTAACAATTTTGTGCTTATACGGGTTAAACAAAACATTTTTTTCGCATATACTTCTGATTAGTTAGTTTTATGTAAAATAAAAGTTATTTATAATTGAATATCATTCCTGATATTTTTGAATAAGGCAGATTAATTTGCAATATTTATTTTACCTATAGAACAATTCTTTTTTTATCTCAATATTATTTCTAATGCTTGTACAATCTTGAATAGATACATCATGTTTTACAAATACTTATATACGTAGATTGGATCATTTTTTGGCTTTTTGATTTAAATATTTTTTCCTGTTGATAGTAAAGTGATGAACACAAATGTAAGACACTTATTGTACTCTACATTTTGAGAAAAAAATTTAATTCACTGTGAAGCCATAGTTTTAAAGTTTTGACGCTGATTGATTTCAATCATTAATGGTATTGAAAAATAAATAATGCAATAAATTTTAATATGAACTAGTTCATGAAAAGAGCGTCACAGAATGGAATAAAATCATTGATAGTTTTGCTCGCGAAATACAAAAAAAATCAGATTATAATCGATTAAATTTGAATTATAAATGTGTTTTTCGTTTTTGTTCATGATTACTTTTCCATTGCTGAAAAAAAAGACAGAAAAAGAAGAGTCTTGCTCATGGTAATACTCGTACCGAAATATATTCATCAACTCATGTAATCTTTCATTTCTATTGGTCGAGAAAATACACTGTTTACGTTGTAGATCTCTTCTATAGTGAGAAGGATAGCCAGCAAAGTTTGACTTTTCCGCTAATAAAACCTGTGGATTATACAAAATTTTTCATAAAATAAGCAAAAGTCATTTCGACGAATCCTCGAAGTCACATCAAGCTATTTCAGCTTTGGAATCTGTTGGGGAATTATATCCTGATTTCATATATCCAGATTATATATTGATTAATATCGATTTCAAAGTGAATCTGCCTGTTTCAGATAGCGAAATGTCGTCTGGTATCATTCTAACATACATATATACCTGTAATAGCTAGATACAAAATTCTGTTCGAAAAAAAATGTAGAAGTTCACGTTTTCATTGTTTGTTTTCTTGAAAACGTTTTTCGAAAATAGATTTTAAGAGTATAATTAAATCATCAAAAAAAATTGAACGTAGGTCATACGACTCTGTGAATTGACTATCTCTGATTTGATTGAGTTTTTCATATATTATAGTCAATATAACTTCGTCAAAGTTTCATTTCCTTGTCTTGTATCAATGAAGTATGAATATCATAACATCTATAGGAATTTTTGTATGTATTTGCATAAAAATATTTTTCTACTGGATAAAAAAGAGAATGGTCGATTATATTTTCATTCAAAAGTTAGTCAGATAATCGCATAAATGTTGATGAGTTCAACTCACTACCATGATATATCAGTAGATAACTCTCTTGCAACCATCTGCGATAAAATGAATAATACTATTTACAGACGAGCATTGAATTGAACTGACAAATTCTATCGATTGATCGATAGATCATTCTAAATGGAGCAAGTTATTAGATAAAACTGGCATCATTATACTGTGTCTGAATGGGCTAAAGCATTCTTTTAAAGGTTGTCATCTGACACTTCATGACTAATGAAAGTCCTAGTACATGATCAGATGAATCTGATTGAGTTTTGATAAGTTGTTCCAGAATCTTCTATCATGGAATTCTTGTATTTGATGGTTTGTCTTTTCAATATTTGTAGCTATCGGAAATTCAAGAATGTCTTCGGATAGAGGTTGCTGATTTCTACTTGGAACAAATGGTTGGATAGATCTCCCGTAGAAATAAACCCCCCCCCCACAATAAAAGACCCCGGGTCTTCTATTATGATGTCGCGAATCGCAGTTTTTTCGCGGAAAAATTGCCGTACCCCTATAGGGCGTTTTTCCAAAATTTTCGCCCCAGGGGGGTCTTCTACTATAGGGGGGGGTTTACTATAAAAGGGAATTTTTCGATCTTAGACAATCATTTTTAACCAAATAACGCAAGTATAAATATGAGAATGGTTATAAATTTTCTCTATTTAACATCATAAACTATAATTCTACAACAATCTTGTGATATTATTTGATTGTATTGTTTTATCAAAAAAAGTTGTTCCAATACCTTGATCTGAGATATATGCTCAACTTTATTTTACTACTCTTCTTTGGTTTATGTTTGTGTTATTTGGTTGAAAATGATCGTCTAAGATCAAAAAATTCCCGTTTTTTAATAAAAAACGAAATATTAACCAAAAAAGCTTTCAGCGCAATCCCTCACGGGATTAAAAATGTGAAACACGATATACCTATTCCGAGTAATTACTTCAAAGCTGTGTTCCATGTATATCCGAATATACTTGGTCATTATTCCTTACTTTGCAGCATTGAACTTCAGCAAGGAAAAGCTCCAAAGATATTTTAACTGCGTAGAACTAGTTTATACATAACCTTTGATAGTCGTTGAAGACACATGTCACCATACGCGACAGGCTCTGAACGGCATTTCTCATGCTGTATAATAGCCTCAAAAGCCATCTATCTGAATCTGTGACTGCTTATAATATTCTATCTGTCACGGTCGGGGATGCTATCATGGTCTTCGATCACTGTCTGTGGCGGTCCACAATGATTTGTACTCAGTAGCCTTTGACCTATGTCTGTCACGGTCTGTGATGTACTATTGCTAAGGATGTCTGTCACGGTCTGTGGTGTACTGTTGCTATGGATGTCTGTCACGGTCTGTGATGTCTGTCACGTCTGTGATGTGCTGTTGCTAAGAATGTCTGTCACGTCTGTGATAAGCTGTTTCTAACATGTCTGTCATGTCTGTGACGCTTCGTTGCTAAGGATGTCTGTCACGTCTGTGGGGCGGGAGGGGGGGGGGGGGGGGCCAAATTTTTACCCCTACACTTCAACACTCTCTTTTAGATCGTGTTTCACAAAAGAAAGACTACAAAAAATCAAAATTTTTCATCAGGATGGATGGTTTTATAATGGTACGATGTTTACATTTTCTGTCTCTTTCTTTCTGTTAGTATTGAAGTATCACTGTGATACATATGTATATCATCTATCTTTTTTATTTTGTGGTCATGCTTGAATGCATATACTATTTCTTTTGTGGACACTCAAATACAATAATTTCTTTTTTTCTGTCTTGTTTATTTTATGCATGATTTGTATTTATTTTTCAAGATTGTATTTTTGGTTCTCCCATCTTCTAGTAAGTTTTCGCATCAATCCATCTTATTTTTGTATAAATATCTATTGTTGAAAGTTCACTTCAAATTTAGAGTATGGTTGTGAGCATAGATATGAGAATGTTTGTAATACGAAGACTTTCCGTATAATCTAGAATTCATATCAACACATACATTGAAATTGTTAAAATTCTGCGTTGAAATTAAAGTTGTTAAGAAACAATTTTAACTGATTCACGCGCACAAGGATGTGAATCAGGGCTGTCAACTATTAATTTTGAAATAGAGTTTATCAGGACTGGAATGGGATACATAACTCACTTTCTAAAATGGAAGGTTTTTATTAGAAAACCGTATGGAAGAACGCCTTCTTTATAAAAAAATAATATTCTATTTGACATTCTGATAGGATAATTTAATTGTTCATCTTCTTACAAAAAAAGCACTTTTACAGGTAAATCATAATTTTGAAAGCAATCTAACCAACAAACAAAAATAGAAAATTCTATATTAACCCTTTGCGGTCGGATGTACCCTAAAGGTGACACATTTCCGTAAGGGAGTACGGTATTTTCCGAATATCCAACCGTAAAGGATTAAGTTATGTTAAATATTAGATCAGCCAACACAAGATTTTTTAATATCACTATACTTCTCTGAATATCGAGCATAATGCATTAGTTCAAGTTTATTCTAAAAAACGTAAAAAAATGTTCGTTATACTTGATCTTACAGTTCAATCTTATTTGTAATTCAGTAGCCTACAATTAGTAGGTAGAATAGTTCATTAGCCAATTTTCTGGGAGTACATTTCACTGTAAAAGCTTCGATAAAAATGACAGAAGTTTATCAGAGAACGTAACTTAGTCTTGTTACAAGATTGATATATGGACGTCAGATTCGTTCTATATTTCATATCCTCTTCAATATGAAACAATCGTTTTTTACATATATATTTGTGTCTCTTTACTTAGCAAAAATTCTTCATTTACCTATCAATTTCGAATATTTTGCTTAGAATTCAAATAAAACACTCAGCAAAAAAATTTTATTTTTACTTAAAATTATTTTCAGTAAATTACTGAACAGAAATTGAGTTTTTTACTTAGCTCTTATTTAAAATTCCTTAGCATGTAAATGGATGCCTTTTTCTATTATAGATATGAGCTATGAACATTCTTTTGTCAGTGGTGAAAGAATCGGCTCTTTTATTCAAAATATGAGAAAAATATTCAATTTTTTCTGCGTGAAAGAAACTTTCGAGCCATGCCGTAATGTGAGCCACCGGTGGCTCACATCACCGCAAATATAATAATATGTATCTGCCAAATTTGCCGTCGCCATCACAAGTTTGACATTAATGTATAAAAGATAAGTTATTTCTAAAAGCAATAAATTAGATCTGGAAACTATCTATCAATATTTTCTACTTTCTAAACAGATCATTTCCGACTTATATACGTCTTACTCCACTAAATACTCGAGCAAGAAAGAGCCTGTATTCAAAAGAAAATGGTACATTTCCTATTGAATTATCAGTGAATTAAAGTTTAAGAATTGAATGAACTGTCATTTGTAAGGCTAATTATCGAGGACGATTTGTTTTCAACACATTTCTTGTGTCAATCTTATTTTCATACTAATTAAAATACTACAAAATAAAGTTTATGATCGAGACATACAATTATTTTAAGACATTATTATGCTATTTTAAAAATATTTCAATGTAGAACTCGAATATTTTTTCTTTCGTAAACTTTTTCAACAATTTGAATTGTTTACGACACAGACACAAAATATATTAAATTCAGATATGACGTCGAGCCAGGTGGCCCGTTTCGAGACCTGTTACATAGTGAATAGACTTCATAGTTACTGTGACGAATAGTTTACCATTCTACTATCAGAGTTTTGATTGCTATGACTTGTCACACATTAATTAGTCTAAATTAAATGTAGTTTTTTCTTGTATATTATTGATACTAATGAAAAAATTAATATTTTATACATATGTAATATTTGTCAGAGCCATTCTTCAACAATTTTTCTATAATAGTATGCTTGTTTTATTAACGAAAATGATCATCATTCTCTTTAATACTAAACCGTTTCATGAATATTTGTATGACTCAACAGCGAAAATGTTTTTCTGATAAGAAACTTAAGGGCCGAATTTAAACAGTAATATTACTTTTCTTTTTCGTAATGTCTTTATTCATGAAATTTATTTCTTAATTTTTCAGTGTTTTGAATATCGTATATTTGTTTTCACTGATAATAATTTTATGATAGAAGTAAATTATTTTTAAAAAAAATTGTAGATTTTTCATAGTTGTTAGAGGCGACAACAGTCATATTTTGCTTTTCCACATGAGTAATGTACACTGAAATTGTCTTAACATTACTTTTACCACTTTTTTCCTTTTATCGAATTCATAGATACAATGTGATTAATTTCATAAAGCCTTAAAATTTCATCGTTTTGATTACTTCTTAATATTTCTGCATAAGAAGAATTGCAGCCATACAAGAAATTTGATGATATAATGTACAACAGCGACGCTTAAAAACTAACGAACTATTTTAACATACATACATTTATAGAGAAGCAGCAGCAATGTCTCGTAAAATAATTTCATACTCTATTTGTCAACCAAGATTAGAGAATTTTTGACCATTTCAATAAAACAGTTCTCCCGTCGTGTCTTAACATCTACATAAAACTCAGTGCTATAAAGAATACATATCATCAAAATCAGGTAATCTTTATTTCTATTATAAAGTCATATTTTCATCATCTTTTAAAACCTGATTCGATGTGTATTTAGAATAAAGTTTTTTTTTCTATAAAGTTGATCTCAAGCATTTCTATAGTAATTAATTGTATCATGATGAATATGCTGACTTCAACCATTTCCAATGATAATAAACATAGATTATTAGTCATAACCTATTTTGGATGCTACGTATTTCACACACACTCATCTTATATGGTTGAGTGAAGGTGTCGAACTATTTAACATTGCACAAAAGCGATAAACATCATTATATGTACAAACAAACTCCTATTAAACAATGAAATTTATCTTTCAAATATTTTTATAAATACAGTGGGAAATAGTACTAATATTTCAATGGAAAATAAAAAGTGCATAATCATCATCTGCGAAGTCTACAATTCCGACAAAAACTATGTTTTGAATGGGGTGGTTTCATAAAAATATTATTCTTCAAAGCTTACAGCAGAAGTCCCTAATAAGAACGATTTTTTCTTAAGTCTGAACATTTTTCTCACTACTCAGTCATTTCTGATGATAAAAAAAATTTTTTTTCAGATCTGACTGCAGAAATGTCTGCTCTATCGAATGGTGCAAAAATCAGCTAATTATTTCGAAAAATAATCGAGTAATTAGCGGTATATTGCAATTAACTGAATTTGTTCTTATTAGAAGGCCATTTCCTAATAAGAACAACAAGCGAAAAAATGTTCCTAATAAGAACAAACTATGTAAATTACATAGAAAATGAAAAAATTTTAGTAAATGGAGTTTTTTGACCTTGGATTAAAAAATTTCGAGATGGTTCTTGAACAAAAAATGTTCATCACCACTCGATACCATATAATCTCAAGGTTCAGATTTTTTCGATTTGTAATAGCTGAGTTATTACATTTAGAAAAACTGATCGCTTGTTCTTATTAGGAACAGTGTTCTTAATACGAACAACAAGCAATAAAATGTTCCTAATAAGAACATTCCATGTAAAATGTATAGAAAATAAAAAATTTCAACTAAATGAAGATTTTGTATGATTTAATAACAAAATTTCTTTTTTCGTCCGTCAGACGAAATGTTCCTTGACATCTAATGGATTAAAATCCAGCGGTTCAAGTTGATCGAACCTATCATGTCTTCAGTATTGACTCAATAAAATTCATTGGTCGAGATTGATTTTGATTTTTTACTTTGAATGACATTTTTGACCAAGATTAAGGTCAAATCGACCTAATTATTGATTATTTTGTATCATCGACATATAAACTTCGTGTTTGGACGTGAAATGACTCATTGATGAAAAAA
>JAJEKB010020950.1:231631-283776 GCA_022393335.1 Macrotrachela quadricornifera
TATTAAAATATAGAAAACTAAAAGAGAGTAATATTTATTAAAAACATTTAAATTGTAGGTTAAATCTGTCAGTGGTTCTACTGACCAATTAATCGAAGTAATCATCAAAGATCAAATCGATCGAGAGAAAAACGAAAATGCTTTATCACTGTGTGTATTCAATTCAGAAGAATTACTCTACGAGATGTCATGCAATTGTTTTGAATATGATAGTGAATTGATTATTTGGACGCACACATTTTTGCAATTTATATTTCAAACTGAAAGACAAGCAGGTGGAACCAATATTACAGAACTTATCGATTTACTTAAAGAACAGTATATTGATAATGAATATCGCTTAAATACCGTTCAAGAATTCCAACGTACCTATGAATCTTCATCAGCACTAAGATGGATGTCCAATGATACATTTATTTTTCGATTATTGAATCGAGCTTTAAAGCAACGAGATGTTTCTACTTTATTGCGATTTAGTTTTTTTATTCATGATTTATATACTGGTCTAATTAAAGCTCATAAATGTCCTTTAAAGCCAATCGTGTATGTTTATCATGGTCGGACATTGTCTTCGAATGATTTCGAAAGGTTACGTAGAAAAGAAGGATCATTTTTAATGACTCGTACATTCTTTTGGTCAAGTCAAAATCGTAAGAAGAGTATTTCATTAATAAACTCAAATGATACAAAAATGAAATCAATTCTATTTGAAATTGAAATACCAAAATGTCCTACAGTTTCAAAATCATTTGTTGCTTTTACCAATTTTGATAAATTACAAGTAGATGCAGAAACTTTATTCATGGTTGGTACCGTATTTTATTTCTCAAGTATTTCATACGTTGATGAAGATAAATTGTGGACGATCAAATTAATATTGTGTAATGATCAACATGATGATATTGAAGTAGTATTGGGGGAAGTGGCAAACCATTTACAAGAGAACATTGATCGTTTTGGTTTTAACGGTAATCGATATAATGAAATATTTTATAACAATGTATATCAAACAAATCAATCGTTTACAACTGTAACTGATGTCGATCTACCAGAAATTACACTTCCATCTTTGTACTCGTCAAAGCGGGAAGGATCTATCACAATATTAGAAAGTCTCCCGTTAACAATAAAGGATGAAAATGTGTTATACGCGACTCCTTCCATCGACACTATTGCATCGATAGATGCTGCATTCGAACTTTCCTTGGACACACCCGAAAATCGTGTACGATGGAAAATTTTTATTCTCTGGTGTCAAACTAACATACGTAATAATACTTCCAGTTATTGGAAGTTTCGAACTCAGCTAGAGAAGCTTCATTTGAATGTACGATATTTTGATACGATAGATGAAACTGTTCAAGAAATTAGTAAATCTACGAACGAATTATTCTTTTTAATTACCTCAGACGAATTCTCAGACGCTTTGATTTCACAATTTCATAATCATCCTCGTGTGGTCTATTTATATATTTTATCAGAATTTACAATAGAACAGGACACATCAAACTTAGTAGCAAACTGTGGAAAAATCAGAATAATAACTGATAATCAACAGACAATATTTGATCGGATTGCTTCTGATTTGAATAATGTTGTTAAAGAACTTCTGCAGCATTTTAATGAAATCGATGACAACAATAGTTCGAATCAAAACATTATCAATGTTGACGAAGATTTTACACCAATATCAATTATTGACAGTGATTATCGACCAGGAAATTTATTTCGTGATTTATCTCATGATCAATCTGTTTTCATGGGATTTCAATTACTTATCAAGGTAATCTATTGTTTAGAATTAACAGATGAAGATAAACATGATATGATCAGGTATTGTCGTAGTAAATGTATTAATGATGAAAGTGAGTGAAGTACTAAACTAATAAATAGAATTTCAAGAGAACGTCTCATTTTAGATAAGCAAAAACAGATCAATGACTTTGATAACAATTATACGATAGATCAAAGTATAAATTGGTATACAAAAGATAGTTTTCTTTATCGCTTTCTAAACGAAGCTTTTCGTAGTGAAGATATTGAACATATTTATCATTTTCGATATTTTATTTTCAATCTTCAAAAATATCTATCAGAATTAAGTAGACAACAATATCCACTTAACAGTCAAGTAGATTTAACTGTTTATCACGGTAAACCAATGCCATATTTTCAGTTAAAACAACTAAACAAGAAGAAAAATTTTCTTATATCAATGAATACATTTTTATCTACGACAAAAAATCGAGCAGTAGCTGAAATTTTTTGTGGAAATGCGTCACGACGAACGGATGGTATAGAGCCAGTCATTTTTGAGATTAAAATTAACACAATAGTCAACGATGAAACAATCATTTTTGCTAATATTGCTTCAAAGAGCGATATGGATGAAGAAGAAATTCTATTCTCACCAGGTGCAGTTTTTCACATTCAGTCAGTCGATCAACTTGATGATACAAATAAAACATGGTATATCCAACTGACATTAACATGTGAAACTGATTTGAAAGAACTTCACGCTTATTATGATAAGGAGATCGAGATGGCATTCAATATTGACATAAATAAACAAACAGGACCGATCTTTATAGCAAAACATTTGCTCAGAATGAATGAAAATGAAAAAGCGGAGCGTTTTCTACGAAATTTATTGAAAAAATATCCAGCAAAAACTTCCGAGTTAGCTATGGTTTATTTGAACCTTGGAAATTTGTATAGTAATCGTCGAGAACATCGTAAAGCAATCGAATTTTTCGAAAACGCAATGAATTGTTTGGACGACACTGAATCACCTTTAAAAGCGGCTATACTTCATAATACAGGATCAGTCTATACAGGACTTCAAAACTTCGAAACTGCACTCTTCTATATGCAGTGTGCTCTTCAAATTGAAGAGAAAATTTTGCGAAAATGCGATCCTAAACTGGCCGCGACATATCATGACATTGGATTCTGTTATACAAATATGGGTAAATACAATGATGCATTTATATTATATAAGAAAGCACTAAGAATAATTCATAACATGAGACCAATGTATCATCCAGATAGAGTACTGATCTATATGCGATTAGCAGCACTCTATAGAAATACGGGAGATTATGAGATAGTATATGAATTTTATAAAAGAGTGGAGACTATATATCTAAAAATAAACGCAAGTAAATTAGATATCGCGACTTTATTAAATAATATGGGAACAATATTCATGCGTGCAAAACATCCTGATAGAGCAATCGACAATTTTAAACGCGCTATGGAATTACGTTCATCTGTCATACAACTCAATAATCCTGAAAATAGTAATACCTATCTTAACATCGCAGATGCCTACTATCAAACCGGTCAAGTAGAATTAGCGGCTGAAAACTACGAAAATTATTTAGAGAGCGCTGACAATTATCTACCACACAAGCATATGTGGAAAGTTGGAGCGAATAATGCTCTTGCCGAAGTTTACAAAAAACTAAATGATAACATTCGAAGTAAAATCAATAGTGCGATCGCTGTGTTAAGAAAACCAAATGAAAATTTAAATACAATACTAGGTATACACTTAGAATTGATTGATTTATTATCCACTACTACTATGCCTTACACAAAATATTACATTAAACAACTTTTAAATCTATGTCATGAAGATGGTTTTACTCCAGAGCATTTCATTGTACAAAAGTATATGATGCTTCTAAACAGTCAGTAAAACTCCTGATCAAAGACTCTATTTACCGTTGTCGATAACGGACTTCAAATATCCAGTCAAACATGAAAACTCTAAAGTACAATAAAAATGTATTTTTTGGCTTAATGCCATTTAAACCTGTGCTTACAATTAACAAATTTCACTTTTTAGAAAGAAAACATACACTTAGCATTCTTTATTACAATGCATTTTCGTATAAAGATATTCATATTTTTTATTTTTCTCTCTGCTTCGCCATTAATACACATTGATCAATACTGAAAGAACCTACAGATATAAACCATAACGTTCCCTCCACTGAAGGAAAGGTAATGAGGAAAAAAGTGAAATGTATTTGTGACAGATCAAAGGTAAAAAAAAACATGTTCTTAGAAAAACCAACAAGAAATCTTAACATTTCAGCAAAGATCCTCGGATTTGGGAAATCGAATGGTACGATTAATCTTGAATTTTTTCAAATAATACTTTTAGTAAAAAAAAAGCTTTTTTTACGAAATAACGATCTGTCTCATAGATTGGCGGAGAGATCATATAACATAAAACTTCACCAAATACAATTGACTATAAGGAATCGAAATCTGGAGCTAGTTTTTCAATATTGGTAGGCATTAAATTATGATAAATTAGTAAATCATCGTTTCTAATAAAACCTCATTGATCATCATCAAGCACGAGAAGTAAGAAATTGAAGTCAATAAAAATGTTTGTGAACTATTTCTGAGCTTTCTTTGGTGAAATGCTTGTTATTTTAAGCTTGACTCACGGATATTCAAGGGTTGTGAATCTATGTTCGGTATTGATTCTAGTATGAACAGTTTTCTTTGTTGATTAATATATATCGGATCTTTGAGTGAGATATACATATAAATATGTAAAAAAAGTCTTAAATATTTCATTTAAGTTGTTGATGATAATGATGTTGATCTTTTTTTTCAAGAACAAAATATAAATTTTTTCATTGTTTTTATTTATTGATCTTTAAATATATCGGATGAATAAATATAAATATAAAAACTTGTATAATTACTCCAAAGGAGTAATTTAACAATCTAACTAATTAAATAAAATTGATATTGTTTATGCAGTATCATTTTAAAATGGATTTAGTGTTTAATTTTATTCATGAATTTTCAACTTTATTTGAAAGTCATCATCAAATGAAAAAATATTTTGTTTTGTTGTTGATTTTGTTCATAACCATCTTGTTCTTGACCCTCATTGTGCATAACCTTGTCCATTATCTTGATGTTAATATACAACTTCATTAACATAGCCAATCTGATTCCACTCAATATAATGTTAATTTCATTTATATAAATGCTCATTTTACTGCGAATGTAAGTTAACATTAATAATTATTTTTGAGCGAAAATAATTATTTATATTTACTTACATTCGCAGTAAAATGAGCATTTATATAAATGAAATTAACATCATATTGAATGAAATCAGACTGATTATGTTAATGAAGCTAGTGCATTAACATGAAAATAATGGATAAGATGGCTATGGACAAAGTGGATAGATGGGGGATTATAGACAATCTAGATCGATGCTTTCAGTGGCCGGAACCTGCAGGAAACTAGGCCTTTTCCGGTGAATTCTCGCCGTTTTCACGCCGCATTAAAACGGAAACGACAGGAAAACGGCAGGGTTTTTGGAAGCTGTATTCCTACACAATTTGTCCGTACCAGAACTGTTCAAATCCTCTGAATTCCAGATATCGAAAAAAGCTGGAATAATTCAATATCCCATAGGATATTCACCTGAACAACAGCGGGAACTAAGCCGTAAACCGGTGGAAAACACAACGTATCCTATTGCTGAAGATATACTAGATTTCCTGGTAAATCTCTGGAAGCGTCTGCAGAAAATATGCATGAAACGAGAAAAAAAACACTTCTATATATAGTTGTTAGTCTGCAAAACAAAACGGTGAATGAGTAGTAGTCAGAAATTTCATTTAACTGGTATTTAAATCTGATTTTTGGAAATATGAACAATTAATTGATTAACTATTTTTAAATGGTATGCTTTTCAAGATTTTTTCTCTAAACTAGATATGATGGGTATTCGATTTAAAGAAGATTCTGAGAAGTATAAAAGAGCATTTATTTCATTTTGTGTGAAATATCTGTGTAGTGATAAAAAAAGACATCGTCCCGCAGATGCATGTGAATCTTTTAAACTGAGCTTTGAAGAATTATTGAGCGTAAATTGTAGTGAGATTTTCAAGAATATAATGTATTACTAGAAGTCTTTTTTCGATTATATAACGTAGTAGTGAATGTCAGTTTGCAAAAATATGGTGAAATTGGAAGAGCAATTCGCTTCAGATAGAGTTTTGAATGACGATGAACAATAGAACGATCAATGTATTGAAGGAGGAACATCTGAAAATGACAAGCGCTCGTGATTGTAAACTTTTATTCATACGTATGTACTCGATTTCTTCGAGAATACACTATGTTTCATGTTTTCGGAAGCATCGAAATATATGGAATTATGAGCAAACTTGCACAAAAAATTTTTTCGAAATGTTTCTGTTCTTATTTTAAACAATTAGATAATAAATTTTCCAAATAAAGGTCTTTGATTGTTGTACTAAAAGTTGACCATATATAAGTATTATTTACTTTCTGTTACATAGTGAATAAGAAAATAAAAAGGTATAATTAAGAATTTTTTATCTTAATACATGAAATATCGTTTTATAATAGGATAACTACATTTTAATACAGTAAGGCATAATGATTAATTTATTTGAATCAGATATGCTTTTTTTTTGAGTTTGTTAATATTATTAGAAAATGATGTAGATAAAATAATTGAAAATTGTTTTCATTTCAGAACAATAGATATCTATGGATAATATAAAATATTGATAAACGTAAAGAGAACGAGATTTCAATAATAAGACAAGTAGATAATTATCTGTTTAACAAAACATTACAGATATATGATTGTTTTGAAAAACTTTAGAATAAATTGATTGATTTCGGAGAATATAATCGAAAAATTTGACAAATTGCGGAAATTTGGATTAAAATTAATACTGATTCTGAACGTGATGACCATATGAAAGAATTTCATTTAATTTATTCCATTGGACAATAATACGTAGCTATCAGAAATTATTTACATGAGAAGAGAAAACTTCACACGTTAGTATTCCTAAATGCAGCCATGTTACAGACTATTTTTGGAAATGAAAGAAAGCGAACTTATGGCAAAAAATTTTTCTATCATAGTAAATCATTTGAAAAAAAAATACATACTTATTAAGTCTTATAAAAATAGATTTCAAAGTTGTTTATCATTAAATTCATTTTTGATTTTTTTGACGAAATTTGAGAATAGGAGGGATAGATTTTTTCGCACGATCGTATAATAAAAATTGTGAAATTTCTAATAAAAATATGACGTAGATCTTTTCATATAGCTACGTTACAAGCTAAAGCTATAAAAAATACAAAGAACTAGAAAAAATCTATCGTAAAAAATTTTTTTTGGAGAAATAGGCACTTCTAGTCTCCTTTTGCACTACTAAACGAAATACATATAACTTCTTGAAGGATTATATTCTAACCTAATTGTTTTTTTAATTATATGACTTTAATTCCTCGTGACTGTTTCCAAAGAAAGTTTGCAATCAATTGATTTGTTTTTGTGCTACTATTGACTTATAGACTAATTTCAATCAAGTATTTTTTTGATTTACATTGTTTATGCATACATATATATAAGTTTACAGAAATTATATGTATGCAAGTTGTACGAGAACAATGTTTATTTTCAATGAAAATTGATGATTAATCTACTAGAAACTGTCCTAATAGTGTGTGTGTCTAGAAAGCAAAAACATATACACCTGCATGCTTTCATTAAAAATTCAGTTATTAGATTTCAATTTTCTAAACGATTTTAAAAATCTCGATTCACATGCTTGTTACCGGACAGGAAACGACAAGATATGATTCATATCCCGACCATTAATTAGAAATCAATAAAATCGCCATTAGGAACCGCTCCAGATACCATAGTCGGATCGAAATTTCACATCCGTAGTCAGTAATATTCGAGAACTAGACTGGAACCGGCGTTAAAATCCTACTACAGGAATACACCGGAATTTTATGAGATCCGGCCAGTTCCTGCCGTTCGAAATCGACTAGTATGATATAGGATGTATCTTGTATATATCTTGGTATAGATAAATAATATAAATCTTGAATTTGTTTTTAAAAGATGTGACGTGAAAAGCTCTACAACATGTATGCAAACAGATCTCAATTGTAAAATAAAAAAGTCTTCGAAATATTTTTTCCTTATACACAATTCGATGGAAAGTAACATCATCATCAAGATTCTTTATTTTGAGTATGAACCAGAGATGGGCACGGCTCGGTTCTGAAACCGAACCGATCGGTTCGGTTCGGTTCGGTTCGGCTCGGTTTAAGATTTTTCAAAACGATCTCGGTTTCGGTTCGGTTCGGTTCGCAACTTTTCGAACCGACATCGGTTTCGGTTCGGTTCGGTTCATGACCCTCATCGGTTCGGTTCGGTTCGGTTCTTAGCTAAATTGATGCAGTTTAGATCAGTATTTCGGTATATAAAGCAAGAAAGGTTAATAAAAAAAAGATATTATTAGTAATAATGAAAGTATTCACATATTTTATATTTTCTTGTATTTATTTCTCTAAGAAGAATATAACATAAACAAACTAAGTGTATTCTTTAAGGAGAAAAAGTATCCAGTAATCATTAATTGGACTGAAGTTAATATGATATGGATATTTCTTATTTATAAACACTGATAGAATGTAAATAAATTTAACTGAAAAAGCATGGATTTATACAGATAATTATGTATGTTTAATAACTTTCTTCAATACTCTGTAGTAGACGTCGAATATTCTGTTATGGTGAAGCGGATAAGTATTCCAGACAAAGCGGAACAGACTGATTTCTGTTATTAACAATCCTTATGAATCACTAGAAACATCAGCAATTCTAATAACGCGTTAATTAAGGATATCAATAATGACTGGAAGTAGTGAGAAATAATCAAAAACTGTCAGAAACTATTAGAAACTAATAGAAATCATTAGAAATCAAGAAAAACCATTGTAGTTAACTAAAAGTCATCAGTAATAAAGCTAAAAATTAAAGCTCTGATTTCCATTGACTTTTAATGGTTTTTATTTATTTTACTTGTTTTCCGATAATTTTCAATGTTTCAAGAGTTGCTCTTGGTTTTTAATGATTTTTCTTAGTTTCTAAGTATTTTCAATGGTATCTATTGACTTGGGGTAAGTAGATGAAAACTTATTTCTACTGATAGAAACTATCAGAAATCATAAAAAATTAAGACAATCAACAAGTCAATTTTGTTCCGTTGATAATGTAGGAAACTTTTATTATATTCCTCTGTTTTATTCATCAATAGTTAAAACGATTTCCAAGAAACCGCAGCAATTTGGCAGATTTGAAAAGTTTTTTCACGATTAAAATATGTAAAAGTTAGTTTAGGTTCAGCCTTCATGAATCTTCAGCTGAAAATCTTGGACACTATGCATATTTCCGATTAAATATGTCGATCAAAGTAACAATTTCTTAATTACTTTAATAATTAAGGAAGGATTTTCTATTATATCTAAAAAGTCGCTTCTTCGTGAGATCTTTTGGATGGAGAGATCTTCTGATGTGAAGTATTTTATAATAAGAGTAACGATGCAGATGGTGATCGTTTGAAATAGAATACATCAATGGGAGCAAAAATTAGATAATTCCAGTGATGTCTGATGAGATTTTAAAACATCTCATTGTTCGGTTCGGTTCGGTTCGGTTCGAAAATTTTCGACTTCGGTTCGGTTCGGTTCGGTTCAAGGGTCCTGAAATTTCTCTCGGTTTCGGTTCGGTTCGGTTCAAGGGTCCTGAAATTTCTTTCGGTTTCGGTTCGGTTCGGTTTCAAACATTTCGATTTCGGTTCGGTTTAAATTTTCGAAAACCCGAACCGTGCCCATCTCTGGTATGAACTATGCCATCAGAACAAGTCAGTATCTATTTATTTACACCGAGCTATACGTGAAATAAAAAAATGGTACCAATATTTTGATAAACCCTGCATTCTATTTTGTTGATTTCGAAAATTTTATGGTCACATACTCATGTCTATATTTTTACTATTATAAGAGAATGTTTTATTCAATTATATATCATTTGAAAGGCCATCACTAGTACTCGATGATAAGATAGAAATATAATGATTAGACACTGTTCGATGTGTTCGCATACGTAAATATTATCGAGCCTCAAAACTTATGAAACACCCTGTATGTGTACATATGGGTTTTTTCATCGATTTTTCTAATAAAATAAAAATATCCCATAATTATTCATAACAAAATAGTAGTTTGTGTAGTTTCGCCATTCTACTCAAATATTATTTTTAACTTTCGATCTTTTTACAATTCGATATTTATTTTTTCGGATGAAAGTAAGGTAAACCAAGATAATGACTTGTTTTTGTTATTGTAAGTCCCATAACTTCGTGGGCAAAAGAAAAAAGACTCTACTATTCTTTGTTTGAAAGAAAAGAAAAAAAACTGAGTATAACTGAAGAGGAAAAGCATGCATCACCAAATATCAAAACAAAAAAAAATAATAATCCTTTCAAAAACAAACATACACAAATAAAGACAAGCGCGAGCGAAAAAGAAATAATGTTATTTGTATAGCATTCTTTCAAAACACATGAAGCTATACGAAAAAAAAACTGATTCAGCGCACATATCATGGACGCTAATAGTTATATCATGTGCAAGCTTTTATGAGGAAATCGATGTAGTAGGTGATCATAATTCAAAAACGTACGTTCCGCTCTTAAATAGGACTAAACTGATTATAACAATAAATAAAAAACATCATAATAAAATATATAATTAGAAATGAAATTAAATAGATTTATTTTTGAATGTATAAAAATGAATATTTTAACTCATTTTATTGTCAATGTTGAGTCTATGTTAATAAAATATTTTCTACCGTACGCCACTGTTCGATTTTTTAAAAATATTTTTTTTTCAATTTTTGTTTGAATACAGCCATTATACGAGGTACAACATCCATAAGTGCGGCATTCGCACATGGCCATGTATGTCCTCCGTTACAACCATTTCCAATCGACTCTCCATTTCCATAATCATCAAAATAAGTTCGAACATAAAATAATTTTAACAAGCGTCGTAAACGATAATCACCATCACGTAGTACTGATTCTAATGCATCACCATTGCCTGTATAAAGTGCTACATTTACATGACGTAATCTTTTAGCATGAGTGGTCGTACTCTGTTCATACCATTGATTAAAAGGCAAAGATTCATTAGGATAACCAAATGGACCCAAAAATGGTTTTCCATTATGTGGCATGTTAAGAATTATTTTTTGAATACGAGGATCAAGTAGATCTAAGATACCTGAAAAACTTGCTGCATAAATAAAATTCGAAGGATATAGTTCAGCATAATGAATTGCACCATATCCACCCGTTGAAACACCAGCTATAGCACGACCTTGTTTTTTAGGTATTGTTCGCAAATTAAGATCAATCCAAGGTACTACTTGTTTCATATGAAATGTAAGCCAATTTTGAGGAGTAGCATTACCAGGAAAAACCCAATTAGTGTAGAACCCATATGGATCACCATTAGGCATAACAGTAATTAATGATTGATTACTACAAACAGTTAGAGCTGCACCTTGTGTCGTCCATTCATCAGCACCATCAGTTGCACCATGCAATAAGTAAAGAACAGGATATCGACGACTTCTACCACTAATTGCATAATCAGGTGGAAAAAGTATTCGAATTTTTTGATCACCACGTACTTCCTTTGATGATACAACTACTTCATAGAGTTGATTGTTTATTTGAGTAGAAGAACGTACTGTAAGTCCACGAGCAGATACAAAATTAGGTGTACCTCCATTGGTATTATTAATTAAATTGTATAGGATGAGAATTATTGCTATAAAATAGAAGTTGTAACTCATTATGTTATTTAATAAACACCCTGTCTTTTTGAAGATATTATGTATGTATTCTGTACACTATTTCTTTTAGAAAGGCTGATTCTATACATATATATGTACATATATATGAATGTATCGTCACACATGACGGTTCTTTCATTATTTTTTTCAAACCGTAGTCAATGAGGTTTCTCTCTTCGTTCTTTTTAAATCATCGTATATATTATTAATGAGTATTATTCTTATCATTCTGTGCACTAGCAATATGTATGTACACGTGTAATAAAAAGAATAATAATTGTATGGATTAACCTTAGATAAATATCCTTGACCGTACAGTTTTTTTAATATTTCTACACAAATTATATTTACATCTCTCGTTGACATTAAAGATTTATAAAAAACATGATAATTTTTCTTCTTTTTAAATGTCGAAAGAGTTATTTTTTAATTGTCTTACATTAAATAATGTATACTTTACTGCTTATTCATTTGTAAATAAACATTATTCTATAATTAGATTCAAATAACATCAGTAAAAAAAATACGAAATAAAGAATATAGGTTAACATAAAAATTAAATATAGAATATGGTATAGATGCAAATTTTGATTTTATTGATTGAAGTATAAACATTGATGTTAATTGTTCATTTACTTTTCGAACTAAATTTGATTTTGTTTGAGATCATTGATAAAGATGATGAACATTTTTATATGTAAGAAAAGTAAAAATCATCATTATAAATGGAAGAAGAAAACTATTAAATAAACAAATATATACTATTTATATTAAAATACAAAATCGATATTGACATATATTTTAATGAACGATGAGAATGTTTTAAACAGAATAAAATTGGAATTGACATAATACTCCAAAAGAATATTGTTAATTTTATAAAACGAATACCATACCAACTAAACAACGACTATAATTTCATCTAGTACTCTTTTCAGAACTTAATATATGCTAATGTTGTTAATATACCCGAAATAATAGTAAATACATATGTAAGATAACTATTTATTTTTCAATATAGAATTAAATTAATAGTCCAATTAAAATGAAAACCAGATTGAAGAATATTTGCTAATAATCCAAAATGTAAATAACCAAAATCATATGTTGATGCAATTAATAGATAAAGTGAACAAGCTCGACAACTACAGATTTTTTTAAATAAATATTAACATACTTATTACAGTGCCAAAAGGACACATGGTATATAGATAACCAGCGGCGGCGCGAATGAGAAGGAGGGCAGGGTACAAATCGGCAGTAAAGACTCCGATTAAAATTATCAAAGATTTTGTTGTTCATAATCGAAAGAAAATTTCTCCCATTATTAGCAAGAGCATTTGATTATCTTTTGATAATGCCTGTCACGATCGCAATTGTAGAAAGATCCTTTAGCATAATGAAAATTCTAATAAACAGATTGCGAACGACGATGAATGATGTACATTAGAAACATTAATTTTGGATGAATTACAGAATATGGAAATTCTTGAAAAATAGTTAAATAATAAAACTGGCTGTCGAATTTCGATTCAGTCAGTTTCGATTTTGTTTTTATTTTAAATTTTTAAGAAAATTTAATAAATATATTAACGAACTAATTATATAATTAGTTTGGTCACTTATTTAGTAATATTTTAATCATCTACAATCTGAAACGTTAAACTTCGTTTCTACATTCTTCGATTTTCAAAAATTTCCATATTTTCTCTCATTTCTAAAGTACCACCCCCTGCTTTTAGCTCTTCGCACCGCCACTGCATGCAACTGTCATGAAAGAAAAGGGCATCCTTTGTTTGTATTGACATCAATGGTCATGTAAAAAAAGTGCGGATGAGTTCAAGCTTACCATGATCGTGATTTTAACCTTGCTTACGGATCTCATCAGATGATTTCGATTTCGGAACTATCTAAATCATATCCAGACGGTTTCATTTTGTAAATCAGGTCAGATTTGTGATTGAGTTTTATTGAATTGGAACTTTCACTTCTTTCGTGTGGGAAGGACAAGCTCTTTAGGCACCGGATATCTTTATATTCAGATAATCTTTGGAAAGCTTAAAGTATTACTATTACTAGTTATCATAAAGTTGCAAGTTTCGTCTTTAGTTAGCCCTTAAAAAGTTACAGATACCACATCCATGTGGCCTAAAAAATGTTACAGGTATAATGTCTAGATAGCCTATTGAAAATAGAGGCTTGATTCATCAAAACCATAGGCTGATGGTAGGTTGTTACGTAGCGGAGCCATATACGAACATAAGATCTCAAGACACTCCTCTTCAAGCCTTCTTCAACATCGTTTTTTCCTCCTCCTGTATATTCTCTATAGCATCCTCCACTGTAATCATCATCAGTAATTCATATATATATGTTGCAGGCGAAATTAAAAGTTAGGCGAATTTAAAATTTTCCTAGGAAAAAATGAAATTTTAATTTCACCTAGGAGAATTTAAAATTCCAATTGTAACTGGATATTTTCTAGGAGAACTTAGAATTCTACTTTCTCCTAGGAGAAAATAAATTTTATTTTTTCCTATAGGAAAATTTTAAATTGTACTGAGGATAAAATATCAACTCCATATTTTAATTGTCTCTATAGGAAAAATTAAAATATCTTTTAATAATGGTTTTTTCCATATATGTTCGTTCTTTCTCTTTCTTTCTTCATATGTACTATTATCATATAGATGATTCTTTTCTTTCGTTCTGTCCAATATTTTCCCTTATATGTTTACTTGGTTTTTTTCCTCTAGTCTTTCTTATTTGATGCGATATCTCAGGTAGTTTTCCATAGTATAATGATATAGTGGAAATGTTACACCTAAAGTACTTCCATGTAAAATAATATCGGTTCAATCAGCATCGAATGATATAGACACTTATCAATTATGTACAACAACAGCTATAATCTCCTCACGGTTCCAAGCAATAGATCTATTAAGTTTAACCAACTGTAACTTTCGTGACTTACGTGACGTTGATCCAACAATTCTACCAACGGTGACATTTATTCAAGCCTGTAAAGCGTATGTTAGTGCAGGATTAATTACTCCTACAGAGGCTTGCAACTGTAATGGCACTTGTGCTACAAAGAAATGTCGTTGTCGAGCAGCAAAAATTCAATGCAGTACTAAATGCCATTCATCGAAAACGAAACCATGTTCGAATATCTAGTTAGATCTTTGTAATTTTGAAATATAGAAAAATAAAGTTGATATTATATGTTCAGTAAAATTTAAAATTTTCCTATAGGAAAAAATAAAATTTTAATTTCTTCTAGGGGAAAGTAGAATTCTAAGTTCTCCTAGAAAATATCCAGTTACAATTGGAATTTTAAATTCTCCTAGGTGAAATTAAAATTTCATTTTTTCCTAGGAAAATTTTAAATTCGCCTAACTTTTAATTTCGCCTGCAACATATATATATATATAGTTCAATTGTATACTGTGTGCATCAGTGAAATAAACATACATAGTATAAATGCTTCAAAACACTTATATTATCAAGCATAACAAGATGAACTCGAAATTTTGAGTTTGTGTAGTTCCAAGCTCACTTTTTTTGATCATTGTGTTTTTATAATTTTTCAGATAATTTGGGTTCACATAAGATTTAATTATAGTTTAAGGATTAAGTCGAACTTTAAGATATGTAAGCTTGTCGTTCTCTAGAATAATACTACACAATCGAGTAGGATACGCTGATCGGTTTGTAAACTACTGGTTTAGAGATCAATATTCTATTTGTGTTCTATTCTCCTCAGACAATCCTGCAAAAAAATTTCTTAATTAACTTCAAAACATCTGCAAGGTAGGCTGGAAAAATTCTGTAAGATGTAGACAGAAGTTTCTTTTCAGTTAAAAAAAACATTGAAATTCTGGCAGGATCCTGATTTTTAAAGACTCAATTACGTGATAGCATATATAGGAATCAATCGTTTCAGAAAGAGCAAAAATTTTTTTAATCAGTTCCAAATCGATCAAATTGAATTCATCATGTGGTTTTTGCATCAATCCAAATGATGATCATCTGAAACTCATTAGGTACGTCACCACGTTCATCAAGAAATATGTTGAGCAGTCATCTAAATCCGTCTAGTAGAAGTATAAACATTAATTTAATTTGAATATGTCTAAATAGTAGAGGTCAAGTACTGTATATATATTATCTGTTTAATATGAAAAATCCTTGAGTATCAATTACAATAAAAATAAAAAAAATTCAATACTAAGAACAATAAGATATTGTTGTTATAAGTTTCAGTAGTTTGAGTAAGATGTGAGTATTTCAAAAATCAAGTAACATTCTCTTAATATTATCATATAGTTGGATATGGCTCGTCGAGCTCTCTACAATAGTCTATATTAAATTTTTTTTAAATTCTTTTCTTAGATAAAACACACAAGAGAAACTGCATTTTTTTATATGAAAAATAAATACGCAAATTTTCAAAATTTATATTTTATCTCAAAAAATGGTTTAAAAAAATATAATATAGACAATTGTGTTAAACTCGAGGAGCTCTATCGAACTATGTAAAAATATAAAACAAAACGTTATTTGATTTCTGAATTACTCATATCTTACTCAAACTACTGAAACTTATAACAATAATATCGCTTTTTCTCTTAGCATTGAAGTTTCTTTTTTTTTTGTTTGTCATGGTCATTGGCCATAATATATCCTTTTCTTTCTCATGTTGTTGGTTTCATTCATATTTCTCTCACATTTTTTTGTTGTTTGCCTTTGATTTTGAATAAAAGAGGATGTGTTGGAACGTGATGCATACATGAGAAGACGTGGGAAGCAGCGAATATGTATTGTTTCGTTCTCGTCTATTTTCCTGATAATGTACTTACATTCTTTGGGGCTGGTTATAAAATAAAGTTTCTCTTCTTCATATTGTTCTAATGTATATTCAAGGATTTTTTGTATTAAACACGTAGTATATATATATATATATGGTACCTAACTCCTGCTATTTAAGTATGTATTCAAATTAAATGAATGTTTGTATTTTTAATATATGACTCTAAATAAAACAATCCTCCAAGACTGTTAATACACACTGCATTTGTATTTTTAGAAAAATAAATATTTATAAAAACTGTACTTACAATCATAAGTGTTACTTCATTTGATAAATTCCTTTCTTATCTAGCATTTAAAATAATATATTAAAACAAGACGGTGAATAATGATCGATGTTTATAAGTATAAATAAATATCATTGGTTAGAGAATCACAATGACTGAACACTCGAACGCTCACTGTGAGCGTTTAATCGAAACTAACGTCAATCATTCACGAAAACATTGGTATTTTAAGCAATTTTTTCCTCATTTTACATTTGTTATATCCATAGCATCTATTACATTAATTGTTTATCTATATCAACTACGAACTTTTGGACGAATATTATTCGTTACACAGGAAAATGTGACTACACACTTATCACATGTAAATTATCCTTTTCATCCTTCTATATGGATAATAGGAATGCTTAACCAACGCACTCCACAAAGTTTATGTGATTATAAAAAAACAACTTTGGCGTATCAGATGTTTTGGAGTGAGTTATTATTTGATGAGCAAGTATGGATTATTGATCATCAATCAGATTCAATTCGACGTGCACAAACAAACTATCAATACTTTTTTCCATATCCAAAATTTTATATATCAAAACCTTCAATGCATGTTTTACATCGTATGAAACGTATTAATGCTCATACACATATGCGGACAGCAGAATATGAATTTCAACAATGGAGCACATTCTATTTCGATATTTATGCTATAAATGTTGCCAATATGTATTCAATTCCTCAACCACAAATTCTAGCTATAGTAGATGGTGATTCTCAATTACAAACGTTTCCAACATTTGAATCAGTCTTCCCTGAAATATCATTCAATGATGTAATTAGGTCGAATCGTAATGCTAATCACAATATTAAGCAGTTTAAACTGCGAGCATTCGGAGTCGGAATAGATATGTTTTCTGCAGCAACTCAAATTCTACTAAGAAAACCTCAGATTGCTGATTTTATGGTTACATTCCCAGTTTATGTATATTTAGATACTTTAACAAATATGCGAAACTATATTGAAAAGTTACATAATATGTCATTTGATGATGCGTTCGAAAAATCTGTCATAAAATCTCGCACTTACTATTCACAATTTGCAATTATACTAACATATGCTTATTGGTTTGAACCTGAACGTTATTCATTTCATATTCAACCATGGCCTAACAACAAACTAGACAAATTCTATTCAGATTTAGTACCAAACTCAATACCACAACCACGTGTATCTTTACACATAAAAGAAAATCCAAAACAGGCAATTATGAAAGGATGTTGCTTTTCTTATCAATTAAAGGACACTATAATAAACAATTCTTTATCCGATGTTTTTACGGATGTAAATAGGACAAAAATTAAGGAATTATGCAATTCATTTGGTGATTATGAAAATCATTACGAGGCAACTTGTGACCACTTCGTACATTTTACTGATCCTGATATGCATATATGGAAAAAAAATGATACCATGAGTATACATTATAGGGCTGTTGCTCGTGATATTCAATATCTATCAAATGAATCAAGAAACAAAAAAATAATGGCATGTATCAATTATCTCACTGATCCAAATCCTGAAAATTGGTTTCCTCATAGCAATAACTGCACATTATTATAATTGAGCATAAGAAGCATTAAGCAGAAGTGAAATGTCTTCTTTTTTGTGCAGTTACATAAATAAATATATGCACTATAAAAAATGACAACATATTCGAAGAAAAGAAAGTTTGTTTTAAAAGGAATTTATGAGAAAATCAATCAAATATTAAAAAACATCGATGTATAAAAAAAAATATTTATTTTGAAATAAGTTATATCATTTGAAAGAGCGTGAAAAGTCATACTTAAAAACAAATTTTTAGCTCGTTTTCAAAAAACCTATCAAGAAATATGAAAGAATCTTTGACAATTTCAATGAATTGTAAAGAATTCTCTTTAACATTTTACAACAACAACAATAACATATATTACTCTAAAAGTATAATAGAGCAGTTGTCTCTCGAAAATCTTTTAGAATCAAGGGATAGCTCGTGAACCATTTCATTTTCTTATATATGCAATTCAATTAGATAGTGTTTGACATACTTGTTTAAGTTTTTCTCACCCTCAAGACTATTTAAACTCAAATAATTAATAAATCTAAGGATTATAAGATGTCATGGATAGCTAGATACAGTTCTGCGGTTCCAAAAAATATTCGGAACCGAATCGGGAATCACGGCTCCAGGCCAGTTTTGGATAGCAAGAAAGTGAAAAAAGACAATTTCGGTTCGATTTCCATAAAATTATCAAGAATCGAAACTGGAACTGTTAAAGTATTAGATAGATACGGAATTATTTTAAGAAATTCGAATTATTTATTCTTGACATTAAAGATATGTAATATTTATTGAAAAAACCTTTTGTTCAAAGCATACAAGAGAAAGTAAAGGAATAAGGAAACTATCTACAAAACAACATGTTCAAGAAAGACTTATTTAATCCCAGTAGTACCATCCTTTGTTACGTACTATATCGATAACATATGTTTTCATGAAACAATTTTTTTCTGTTTTTGGATCAGTCTCCTGTTGAAATCAGCAGTATCCAAGAACTGAGAATTAGGAATTCTTTCAGTCACCTACAATTTAAGCTAAAATACATCATTTTCCAAGAGAACTGGGAACTGACACACAAAACCTTCACAATTCCTCTATCATTACTTAAAATTTTTTTTCTGCGAACAAATCAAACTTCGATCCCTATCCATATACACTATTCAATTGCTACATCCCTACGAGAGGAAATGGTCTAAGAACAATATCGATCAAAGGAATTGAGGAACTGAACAGAACTGATGCACAATTCCTTCCATAGGAACTGACATCATGTTCATCTAAGCAGTGCTCCAACACAGTCATTTCATCTATAGAATGATATGAAAACTTTAATATAACTATACACTCACACTCATTGAACATACCATTCGCTGAAATAACCTACTAAAATAGAATTTTGAACAATTCCACTGAGAGTACTCAGGTATTGTGATCAATCACTTGAAGGTACCTAGTAGGTACCTATGATAGTTCCTTTAAGGGCTGAGATAATCAATATTAGAAGGATATATCCCAGTCAAACGTGAGAGTCAAAGAAACGCGAGTAGTTGGAAAAAATTTCTTAAAAAATGCATCGACATGCAAAATATTTTTTAAATCACCATAGGCCATGCATTACCATGCAGATTATATAAAATATTTTCATTTTTTGCGTGTGAATACAGAAACATCAATAGACGCATGGAGTTGCGCTCTGTAAGTACATGCACGGAATTGAAATTTTTTAATAAAATATGCGAGATTGTGCATGAAAATGCTAAAACGTTATCTTTGTGTACTTGCAAAATAGTGAGATATTTTCTAAAACCTGTATGTTAACGCAAAAGAAGTGTATTTATAAAGACTAATACTGTATCGATTCTACGTTGACATGCGCAGTTTTCTTGCTTCATACTCTACATGCCCTTTCTTGCAAGAATATAGTTTTCCTATTGAAACGGATTTATTTATTTTCTAATAAGGTTGGCACGATTTTCTTATAACTATATTATATTTATTTAAAAAGCTTTTTCACTTTTTTAAATTCTTTATTACTGTTGGACTCAAATATGAAAGAAATAAAATCAGACTTTTCTGATCGATTAATTACATTGGTTAAATTGATTTTTTTTGATTAAACTGATTTTTTCATTTATGATGGATTCTAATCAAAAATACTATTTTTTTCGCTTAGTTAGATTTTACGCACATGTATAGATAGTAGTTATCGGATGATCATTATAAACTCAATTTCGATCATATTTCCTAATTGAAATAAATGGTCGAATGTTAGAACAGCTCGTGTTATAAAATAAAATAAGTATGCTCGAATCTTATCTCTCGAAAAATAACTTGTGCGTATTCACGCATGTTCACAACATGTACTACATTTTTGTATCATTATAATATTGTCATGCATGTCCTCGCAAAGGAACATACAAAGTGTGTCAATGCGCAAACATCCATACATGCACTCACGAATATAGTAAACTGTGTGACGCGTCCACACGCATGCTATTTCATAATGATGTATGCGTGTACACGTTACGATAATACCGCATTTACATGCGTTTTTCAAACTTTTACATTTGTCCGGGTGGTAGAATGAATTCAGTAACAATATGATATCTTAATCAAATATAAATATAAATGGAAATTCCTTTGAAACTACATTACTCTAGTGTTCTCCAGCATATCAGTGAAATATAGAGAAAAGCAAAGTCAATCATCTGGAACTATTTTATTGTTAGTCATATATATAAACGTATACACGAAAAACGATGTAAATTAAATAACAAATGTGATACTCTTAATACACCAAACACTTATCATAATTTCGTACGAATTTAGTTCAAAACAAACCATTAACAAATCTTTTTGTTTAAGTGATTCGAACATTCTATTAATTCAATTTTTATTGATTAACAGACATTCATTTTCTTTTTAATAATTTATTTTATTTCATTGTCTTTCATTGATGAACTTCAAGTATTTATAGAACATTTAAATAATATTGAAATTTATTTAATATGATAATTATAATCTACAATGTATAAGAAAAGACAAGATACTTTTAAAAGTATTGTCGCTTTAATAACACCAACATTTTCATTCGTCTGTTTTTATTCTTCTCTCCAAACGATTAGCCTCCTATTTTTTTTTCTTTCTTTTTCAATGATTAATAAATAACACAAATCTGTATTTCCACTCATATGATTATTTGTTGTAATTGTACAAACCTTTACATCAACACAATATTACACAAACATAGAAAATTGATGATGCATGATGTACAATAATGCTGTTAAAAAATAGAATAATATTTTCATTATGATACATGTTATCAAAATGCACAGTATGACATCTACAAATTAAGAATAAAATTAATTTAAAACTTAGTATTTTCATGCATCAATTCTAAAATTGGGTTGGCAAAAATGAACAATTCAGCTGGACTTGATATATATTTTCTATGAAACAAAATATGGCATTTTATTGTTTTCTTTCCCCTTCGTGCTCATGTGTAGATGATGTATCATGTTATCTTTTATTTATTATCTTACGACATTGTCACTTCGAAAATGCTATCGCTTAAACTATTCTTTCAGCTGAGGTATGTTGAGTATTGTTAGTAACATGAAAATCTGTGAGTAAATACTAGATATTTGGAATTTTCAGGTTTTATTTATATATGTAAAGAAGAATATCTGTGTGCCTATCTGTTCGTTATGCATTTGGTCCCTGTACTAGCTAGCGTCACCAATCTTTCCATGATGCCTTCCCAGGCCCAGAGGAAGGTGATGGTGGGGTCACTCACCGAGGGTGTAGCGTGGTGGGTATGCGGGTGTAGGCGAAGTCTCACTCAGATACTAATGTAATAGCTAACATTACCAAACTTTCCATAGTGCTTCTCTGAGTCGAGAGGTAGCTTTAAAGAGTGCTGTTACCATTAATAGGAGTAGGGAAGGAGCATTTAGGTGAAATTTCACTGAAGTCCTATCGCAATGAACTTTGCGTCAATTCTCCAGAAATTTGACGAATTTGTTATGGTTTTAAGATTAATCATTTTTTATTGAGGATCCTTTGGTTTAAACGTGAAAATCGATTGTTTCTGATAGATTATAAGAGAAAAATGTGCACGAATGTTTCCTCGATTCACAACTAGGGTGTATCCATTTGTTTTCTATGACTCTCAGAAACAACGTATTTGTTCTTTTTCTTGACTCACAACGATGACGTATATATACATATAAAGAAGAATGTTTGTCTGGTCGCTATGCATTCAGTCCCTGTGATAGCTAGTGTCACAAAACTTTCCATACTACTTCCTTAGCTCCTGAGGAGGGTCGACGTGGGGTTGGAATCACCAAACAGGGTGCTCAGATGGGCTGAGTAAAATTTCATCCCGATCAATACAAATGGAGATTCTGATGAATCTGTTCGCTATTTATTTAGTCATCGTGAGAGATAACGCCACGGAACTATCGCATCAGTTCCTTGAGTGCTAAGGAAAGTCGATAGAGTGATTGAGGGTATAAAGGGAGGCGTGCGCGAAACTTCATCTAAGTCGTAAAAGACCGTGATTTTACTCATTTTCAAATCAAATGATGCAGTTCAATGGAAACTTGAGGGTAATCATGTCCAAAGTGGATGCCAGTGAGGATGTCAGCTTCAGCCCGACGAGAAGAGTTCCATTGAAGATGCCTGATGCACGGCGGGGAAAGTTCTGTCGAAGAGGTTTCAGATGTGACGCGAAAATTTTTGTTGCAGATAGCTCACCCACAGCGGGAACAGTTTTGTAGAAGACGTGTTATGTACAGCAGCAAAAGTCGAGTGGAAGATGCAAAACTTTAACTGTATTCTCTTTTCATCGGGTACTTCCGCTAGTATTTCATATAAGCAAAAGATACATTCAATTCGATAACTCGAAATGCTTTCTATCCTGAAAGATCTATTATTTCTCAAATGTTGACAAATTATTCTTACCAAATAATTGTATTTGAATTCATTTTAGATGACATCTTCGTTTATTCGAACAAAATTAGAAAACCTTCCAGATGAGATCTTATTAGAAGTATGTCGATATTTATTATGCACTGATATCCTTCAATCATTCTTTGGGTTAAATCATCGAATGACATCTATGATCACTCAATATCGTCATTATGTTTCATTATACAAAGCAACTTTTACTCAAACATCTTATTTATGTACAAATGTTCTTCCACATATTGGATCTCACATTCGTTCATTACTTATTGATTGTTACTTCGCTGTATTACAAGAATGGTCATTTGCAAAATACTTTGACAAAAATATGCCAATTATGTTTCCACGTCTAGAAAAGATTAGCCTTGACTCATTTCGCGCTGATGCTTTGATTGCATTTCTTAACAGTTTACACGACTTAAATTATCTTGTAGAAGTTCGTCTATACGGTCTTTTTGATCTCGCTAAAGATCGTCGAGAGACAGTTCTTCAAACACTATTACAAGCCAATAATAACCAACTTACAACAATACTAATTGATGATGAATCGCATTGTTTGGAGTTCAATGATTCTCACAACTATTCGAATATCCTTAAACTTCGCATCAAATTATCAGGAACAATAGAATTATCTTATCTTTTTGCTGCAGTTCCTAATGTTCGTTATTTGGATGTAACAGTTTATGAGCACGAATCGGAAGATGAACTTTTCGACAAAATGCATCTTTCTTTTCTTCTCCATGTCAATGATTTTCGATTATATAGTACTAGACACTGGTGGATATTAGAAGAATTATTCATTCTACTTGAACATTTGCCGAATATACAAAATCTATCACTTTTTATTTCTACTCGTGATAAAGATCTTGTTTCCGGTAACATGATTTTACCATTACTTTCTTCAACTGTTCAACAATTTCATTACGCCGTTTATTATCTTCCTGACATGTCAGACAACGAAGGCGATGAAATAGTCGCCTCTTGGCCATCATCACATCCAATAAGATGCATAGTCAGTGATTCTTTCTGGTTTATTCATACTGTACCATGGCATTTTACACACATGCCACTTTTATTGTCTTTTGGAAAAACGATATCTTCTCAGACAAATTGCGCAACTGGCTATGATAAACAAGTGGAACATTTAGAGATTACTATCGATAAAAATTTCACTTTGAACAAATCATTGGGAATTATCGCGCAATGTAATCGAGTAAGAAAAATCAGTATCTATACGGAGGAAAGTGATGATGTGGTTCAAGGTAAATATAACTATCGCAAAAAAATTCTACTCAATTTGTACAGTCTTTGAGGTTCTGGAAAAACATAGTCTATAACAAGAAAAGAAAGTTTTTCAGATGAAGACTTTTAAAGAGCGAAAAAAATATGATAGTATCTTGTTTCATTTTTCTTCTCTAGTATTAATCGAAAGCGTAGACTAAAAAAAAATTTTCTTCCGATAGAAAAATCTGTTAAAGAATGTTTCTTGACACATTAATTTTCAAAAGTATCATGAGGTAGCACCGTTCTTCAAATATTCTATAGCTCTACTAATAACATATCTGGATAGAGATTAATGCTTTCTATCAATGTCA
Source organism: Macrotrachela quadricornifera (assembly GCA_022393335.1). Classification (NCBI taxonomy): domain Eukaryota; kingdom Metazoa; phylum Rotifera; class Eurotatoria; order Philodinida; family Philodinidae; genus Macrotrachela; species Macrotrachela quadricornifera. The sequence continues at coordinate 256,650 of JAJEKB010020950.1, forward strand.
ATAATCATTTTTAGAGAGTAATTCAAGAAGTGGAAAATAGGATTATCTGTGCAATTAATAACACTACTAATCTTTAATTATCGAATATTTCTGAGAGAATTTAAATCTTATTCACTCGATTATTTCATGATGTTTCACAATTTAACTATTTTCAGAAGAACAGCGTCCACCACCATGTCTTCCGAAACTAAATTGGCTCACTCAAATCCTTTTCGATGGATCAGAACCATTAGATCTTGACTCTCTTTTTTCGATCTTAATTGCTGCTCCTAATCTCTGGCGTTTGGGCTTGCCTTTTGATCGTCTGATGAAGTTACTCGAAAACGAACAAATATGTTATCTTCTTCGTCAACGCATTATGGGGCTATCCATCTATGAAGTTACTGTTTCTTCAGAGACAGCCATTAGCGAAAACCATGTACCCAAAATTGCTTCGATTTTTACTCGTGTTCGTGATCTTGACATCGATTTAAGTCATCTATCATCCAGCACAGCAATCACATCAGATGAAAATGTTTCTGAAGATTCGATTGCATCACTCTCATCATTTAACTCATGTCAAGAGGGATGCGGAGCAATAACACCATTCTCGATAGAATCGATGTTATTATGTCTACTAAAGGAATTTAAAGAACATAAACTTACCGCACTATGTGTCGATGGACGATTCCATGAAAAAATTGAGAGTAATGCAAAGCAATGGTTAATCGATAACAGTGTTCTTCAGACACAACAATTTGATGCTGTTTTTTACAAGGAGTTCAAGCGATTATTTATATGGATGTAACAATTTTGTGTTTTTACGGTTTAAAAAAAACATTTGTATCGCATATACTTCTGATTAGTTAGTTTTATGTAAAATAAAAGTTATTTATAATTGAATATCATTCCTGATATTTTTGAATAAGGCAGAACAATTCTCACTGCTTATTTTGCCTATAGACCAATTCTTTTTCTGTGTCGATGTCATTTCTAATGCTTGTACAATTTTGAATAGATACATCATGTTTTACAAATACTTATATACGTAGATTGGATCATTTTTTTGCTTTATTGATTTAAATGCTTTTTCCTGCTGATAGTTAAGTAATGAACACAAATTTAAGACACTTATTGTACTCTACATTTTGGGAAAAAAATTTAATTCACTGTGAAGCCATAGTTTTAAAGTTTTGATGTTGATTGATTTCAATCATTAATGGTATTGAAAAATAAATAATGCAATAAACTTTAATATGAACTAATTCATGAAAAGAGCGTCACACAATGGAATAAAATCATTGATAGTTTTGCTCACGAAATACAAAAAAACCAGATTATAATCGATTAAATTTTAATTATAAATGTGTTTTTTGTTTTTGTTCATGATTACTTTTCCATTGCTGAAAAAAGACAGAAAAAGAAGAGTCTTGCTCATGGTAATACTCATGCAGAAATATATTCATCAACTCATGTAATCTTTCATTTCTATTGGTCGAGAAAAGCTTATCAGCGTAGTCCCTATGGGACTAAAATGTGGAACTCACATATCTTGATAGAACGGTCACTAAATGACCCTAGTTTTTTCCCTTGGTTGCTAATGAGAACGTCTAGCAATCCTGATCATGATATGATCCTTCCTTCACGATACTTAGCAAAAGTTATATTAAGATCTTCATTTTATCCTTTAATGCTGCTAGTTCACGTCTGTAATGGACACATGTCTGTAAGAATGAGGAATGTCTGTATTGGCAATGTCTGTAAGGGAGGGGTATCTGTAAGAGGCGAGAACCGTAAAAAGCTCGAGTTAAAACTTGTACTCACTATTTTTCTTTGAAAAAATTTCGGTTTCACACAAATATGCCGAGAAATTGCAAGGACGTAGAAAACATCAATGTCTTCGGGAATTCATGTAAGCTATATGTAACAATATGTTAGATCCTATTATCTGTATAATATGCGCATGCTTTCATTACAAATGAAATAGCGTAGAAGTTAGCATCACTAAAATTCCAAATTAACATTTATTAGATTCTACTGATGAAACAGGATATTCTGTAACTCGTTTAAATATACATATTGACACAAATAGTTGGAATCTTGATAGTTCAGGTTAGTTATAAAATTAAGAAAATAAATCATGAAACGTTATATTACAAAAAAGTTTTGGCTTTGTAATAGCTTTAGTGTCGGGGAGTTTTAATTTATAGTAAAAGTACTACATCAATAAATAAATTACTGCATATAAATAATAAAGAAATGTGTTAAATAGATGCACAATTTATTTATTGATGAAATATTTATATACCTACAAAATAATTTGTTTTTATATAGTTGAGTGAATTTTTGTATATATGAATTAAAATTCAGCATGATATATTCAATTTTTAACACAGATTTAAATTGGTATCATTAACATATACATTTATTATTATGACACATTTAATATATTGATATTAAACTGATTGTGATAAAATTTGCAGGGGTCGCAGCAGCCTAGTATGTAAAATCAGGAATCAGAACAGGAATTTTTAAGAAAAAAATCAGGATTTGAACCGATAAATCAGGATTCCCAAAACATGGGCACTATTAATCGAAAATCCAGATAATTTCGCAGTAGAAGTTACGAAATGTGAAATGAGATTCATTCTCTGTTCTATTCACATTCTGTTAGTGATCACTTTTTCTTTTTTTGAATAAATGCACAGTTGAAACTTACTCAACAGAACAGCATAAAACCGACAAAATCGATAACGAGCAGAACCAAACTATTTGAAAAATTGTCCTAACCAGCAAAAACGATTACTTCATTGGTTAAAACATTAAAGTCATTCTATAGCCCTGCTTTTGTTATAAAACCACCAACGTGTAAGGTAGTATTACCTTGTAAAGTTTCTGCAAATCATTTGAAAAAACACTACTGGGGAAAGCAAAGAAATAAAAAGTTACTGTCTGATTCCGCTTCAGAGGTATCTTGAAGCTATACTGGTAAGCAATATTAGCAATATTTCTACTCCATTTTAATCAACTGCCAGCCTGATTTTTTTGCACCATTCGTACACTACACAATCAGACGAGTAACGAAAAGTTCGACGTTTTTACGCGTAACAAGGAAACATTTTAACGCGTAAAAAACGTTTTTCTTTTAGAGAAAAAAGCGTGCTGGTGAAAGTCTGCTTTTAAACTTGATTTTTTTCGTATTTTCTTTAACACATTAAAATTTGTGCTTTTCGCGTAAAAATATTGACTTTTTCGTTACTTGTCTGCTCGGATAGCACTAACTGTACATGTGAGAATGAGGATGCATATATACGATACAAGCGGCATCACAACTTTGTTCTATTTTTCAGACATGGAGAATAGCGATGAGAACGCGTGAATTATGTAAAAAAATAATAGGCAACACAGAGAAAGAGCTTCTTCTTGAGATTTAGATCACTAACATGTTTTTCAATTTTAGAAAATTTCTATTTGACATTGCTATGGAGTCGCTTCTGAATCTGTCAAAAAATCTATCGAATTTGTGGTTTTGAACCAGTTTAAATTTGTCTGATGAACTATCGACTCTCCTCATTGAATGACCATCAACGATTCTTGGCAGATTTTCAGGTTTGGTTCGGCGAAAAGACACTCATAACATAACAAAGCCTGAAGATCTGCTGCGATTCGGTGATAGCCATTCAACGAGCAGAGTTAATGTTTCAACGGATTATCAGCTTCTAGAGCTAACATGTATTTGTTGATTCTTTTTTTCCTGTTTAATGATGTTGCCTAATCCGATCAGAATTTTGTAGTAAAAGGATTACTTTTTCTCGCATATTTACTAGCATTTTTTAGTACATAAAGAGCATGTCTACTTAACAAACAACGCTATCATTGAAATATCAAAGTTATCATCAATTCAAAATGAAATTTCCGAAACGTCTCTGCCTAGACTAAACTATAGTCATCAAAGGGAATGACCGAGTTTCGAAAAGTAACAAAATCAGGAAAATCAGGATTTTTTGCCAGAATCAGGATGTATCAGGACGATTTTAAAAAATCAGGAAATCAGGACTGCTGCGACCCCTGCTGAAATTTGAAAAATAAGGTATGAAAAGAGAGTTGTTCAGAAGTTTTTCTATTTATATCGATAGAAACATTTGTGAAAAACTTTCTTTTCATATGAGATGAGATTCCAACAAAGTTTGTTCTAATGCAAAAGGTACTAAATATAGTTTATACCAATTTAAAAGAGTTTAAATGATCTCATGTATTAATTAACATAGAATGGTAGTTGTATAAATTAAAATAGTCATGTCTTATACATCTTGAAAATACTGATTTTTTTTCATGCAAGATAACAGATATTATGAAAATTTCAACTAGTGGTTTAGTTCAAGTAAGTTTGAAGATGATTGTGATTCATTTGTATTTCATAATTTATTGATATTCTAAAATAATGTTGTCTTATCTTTCAATTCTTAACAATCATTTGACAAATTTATTGGAATTGAATAAAACAAGAACATATTAAACACTCAGTATCAGATACGAAATTATCTATATAAAGTTTAGTGTTTAGTGAATATCATGCAGGATGATCCATAAGTAGCTTTCAGATAAAAAATTTGAGTATCTCTACTATATATAAGTACTGCAGAGCTAATTTTTTTCCATGATAGTGAAGACTTCAGAGTTTTATTCGAAACGAATAGCATTCATGAATATTGTTTTGACATATTATCATTATGTTTAATAATGAATTTTTATCTTTGAGGATATTAAAAATGGTTCAAACAAATCCATATATACTTTATTCGTCCTTCGATGAATCTATATAACTAAATGTTTTGTCCTGTAATGTGAAATTGATTTTTCTCAATTTTATACCAACTACACATTACAGAAGGAAAAAATCAGTCATATAAAATTAGTCAAAGGACGAAAGAAGCATACATGGATCTGTTCGAACCATTTTTAATATCCTCAAATATAAAAATTCATTATTAAATACAATGTTGATACTTCAAAACAATATTCATGAATGTTATTCGAACCGAATAAAACTCTGAAATCTTCTGTATTATGGAAAAAAACTAACTCTTTAGTGCTTATATATGTAGTAGAGATAATCAAATTTTTTATCTTAAACTTATTTATGGATCATTCTATATATACATACATGTATGACTTTGTTCGTATAGTTAAGATGAGAAGTTATTCTTATTGTTTCATTTTTCTTTATATAATGCACATGTGAAGTTTCTTTGCTTCGAAAAAAAAGGCAATACGCTGATAATGGATGCTTATTGTGAGGGGAAAAGATAAGCAGTATTACTGTCAATTTCGGCATCTATACTTTTTGTATTACTTCATCACTTTAATCGTGCTTATATTACATAAAGTATACTATTATGTAGTAGAGCACGGAGAATATAGATAATATACACTTGATAGAACAAAAACGAAGAGCAATGATATACATTGTACGGCATGTAAACATGGTGAATATCAACATATGATGTGCAAGTATTGTGTCTATAGTTACATTCATCAGTTAGTGAAGATCATTGTATTAGTAGAAACCATACCCTGCCAATGTTGTTTTATAAGTGTCATTTAATTCATATATTTTCTAGTAAAATAAAATTAACTTCAATAACTGATGAATGATAACAAATACGATGAAGATGAATGTTATATTGTAACGAAATAGATATAACAACTTCGACATCTTTAAGCATAGATATGAAGGATGAATAGTGGTCTCTTTATAGTAAAATTTTCAAGAAATTTGCTCTAATATTGTTACCATAAGAACACTATTCTTCACATCCATGTTCAAGATTTTCTAATTGAATCTAGAACAATGTATATAGTTGTATACAAAAAATATGAAACTGCTAAACAGGCTCTTCAACAAGACTGAGTCACCTTGCAATGAGCTTATATCGAGGAAGAAAAAGCGAATTTTGTTAGATTTAAATCCAAAAAACAATCTTCTTCATATTTGAAAACCATAAAATCCCAAATCTGCTGTTTTCCTCCTATATGAAGTACTTGTAATGGTAATAAACAATTTTACGAATGATGTAGCATATTTCAATTGTTCTAAATTGAAAAGTCTTACGATATCCGAAACATTTTTTGGGAGTAGAAAATTTTCATTATTTTTTTTCTTCTATTGTAAAGCTTGTATTTGTCAAAAACTCAATAAAAGATTCTTTTGTCTATATTATACTTGAATAAAGAATACTTTTTTATTATTTGAAACTATTTAATAATAGTTTACAGAAAATGTAATAAGATCACTTTTTGATTAACAATGTCTTTTTTCTATCTTTTTAAACAAAGTAGAATCAATAATAAATATGTTCGTACATATTTAATAGCAAAGGAGGGGGCGTTAACCCGTACGAGACGGAGTTCTTTTTTGTAAAACAAAAGAATGAAACACGAAATTAGTTAATATCAGTTAATTTTCCTTTTTAGTCAACTTTCTTTATCTTTTCGGAATGGCTTTAGCGCATATGTGCGTCGTTCTTACTGAAAATTACAGTCATATCAGTTAGAACAATAGATAAATAGTATGTATTCACAGATGTGAATCAGTTGGGACTAGTGGCCACTTTAATGGTCACCCGTCCCCAACGGATTAAGAAGCAAAAACAGCTTCGTGTCGGAATTCGACTTTTTCTTTCTAATTTTGTTAGTTTCAGTGCTATTACTCTGTTTCTATCAAAATACGATAAGTTGATGCATTTTATATTGTGTCCAACTCGATTTAGTTACTCCTCTTTTCTCTATGTTATACATTTGAAAAAGCACTAACGTAGATGGTAATTTAGTGGTTATTGCTTCGCTATTTCACTTTCAGAAACATTTCAGTCCACTATGGATTGCTTATTGATCGATAGATTTAATCAAGATCTATTAAATGATGCTAAATTATCTAAATAGAAAAGGGAAATAGTGAGTCTACTACCCAGGACGCCCATTCCGACCGTTGGAGACGGCCTGAAACGGCTACAAAACGATGCAATACGGCATTAATTTTCATCGTATTTCGCCGTAATCTGTCAACCTGTTTTACGGGCCGTTTTTTCGCTAGAAAACGGCCACCGTTTTTCACCTTATTTCTATACGTTACTGAGTTGCCGGATTACGGCGACGTTTTGACGCCATTTTCTATCGTTTCTCGCCGTTTGAGGCCGTTTTCTTCGACCTGGGTAATAGTGGCGTAACCACCGGGGGTGCAATGCCCCCTCTGTAAATGGTTTTGCCCCCCCCCCCCCTGTAAATTTTCATCGAAATAAGGAGTTTCCTATTTATCCACTATAAAATGGTACGTTTATGACCTTAGATAACATTTAATTTTACGTGCACGGGGGATAAGAACTTTTTTGAATAATTGTTGTGAGCGTAGCCGCCTTCGGTGGCAAAAATATTGAAACTATAGGTTCCCAGAAACGATTCTAAGAGTTCGTCCCGTTAACCCTTTAAGTCCCAGTAGGACATATATGTTCCACCTAGCGAAAATTTCTAATTTTCAAAAAATTTCAAATATGTTTGTGGTTTTTAAGATCTAGAAGAAATCTTTTTAACAAATGTTCGTAGTTAAGGCATATTTGTGCAAGATTATACAGACATCTGTATGAATAAACAATATCGAAAAATGTACTGGGGTGTCTTCATTTGATTTCAGAAAGTTTTCCTGAAAAATCTAAATTTCTGAAAAATTCGTGTTTTGACTCATTGTGTCGTGATGAAACCTAACTGTTTTCTAAAATATAATGGATTGAGATTCTGATGAATTATTATCCGATGAAAATGAAAGTACAATTAGTTCTCATGAATTTGAAAGTAGTAGTTTTGAAGATAATGATTCATTAATCGAAGAATAAAACCAAAATTCAATGGATGGTTGTGGAGAATGGAAAGTTGGCAAGTCAAGTTTCTGTACTTCTTTCAATTATTTTAATGGACATGCATTAGGAAACAATATAGATCGACCAATAGATTGCTTTTTCAAGTTTATAAGAATATTTTTTCATTTCCTTGGTATGTCATTGGTAAATTCATTTATCTATTATAGACATTTTTCTAATAGTAATATTAGTATTATAGAATATATACCATCTATTAGCACTACACTGATAGGTAATTATTGTAGTAGAAAAGGGCTAGGAAGACCTTTGGTAATAAGTAATCCGAAGAAGGTACACTTCGAAAAAAACATTAGTAGTACGGAAATTATAAAACACCACAACTGTTAGCTCATATGTCAGAAGTTTTTTCAACTCGTCGTAGATGTGGTTATTGTGGCACAAAAGAAAGAGAAAAAAGAACGGATATGATACGTACTTATTGTGGTGTTTGTTTATGTGTAAAAAAATATTTTTCTTTGTATTATGAAAACTATGTATATCAATATTGAAATGAATAAATATATAATCACATAATCACATAGTTTTTTGTTTTAACTTAACCAGAGGTTTCGTAATATCATCTAGCTACTTAATAGTATATTTTATCAAACTTAAACTCGATAGAAAAAAGTCAGGACTCATAGGATTAAAAGAGGAATCTACTTAGAAACTTTGATCCTGTCAAAATAATGATTTTTCAAAAAAAAATAAATTTGAGACCACGAAAGTCTCGAGTTTGCTTACAAATATTCGGGCAGCAATTTCATCAACTCTGCAAAAAGGATATTTTTGGTGTTTTCAAAACTTCCAAGATTTTTAGATTTGAAAAAAATCACCTTTCTGTTACTTCTTATCCGACAATCAATGAATTCGCACATCTTCAACTCTGATAACTTCCTAGATTGCTTGTAAAGAGATTTTTCCTATCTGAAAAACTTCATTCCTAATAAAATTCGCCAGTATGATGGCCTTCACCGGTAAATGTTCTGAGGAACTTGCGAATGTCTTGAGACAATACTTTTCTCTATAAAAAGATTATAAGAGAAAATAGAAGTTCGGTCCAAAGCTTGCAAAAAGCTTTCATTTGATGAGAAATTGTTCTGACTTTTCTACAACTTTATGAATTTTTTCGAACATCAATACTTTTCAATGAAAGTCAGTTAAAAACAAGATTTTCGTACACTTCAGACTGCACAAATGAACACATGTCCCGATGCAACAAACTTGTAACGCTCCTTTCTCTTTTCTCGCTGATCTTGTCAACTTTGGACACTCCTGCTTCGATGAGAAATTTTTCGCTTAGTGCGCAAGAGGCTTGAGGGGGCATTGCCCCCTCTGTAATTTTTTTCTGGGTACGCCACTACTGGGTAATATACACAATGAGAAAAAGATTCTGTATTCTTTATAATATATATGTGTTATGATGATGGTGAAAAATATTTTACTCTCTGAGACATGTCGGCCTACTCTGAGTGATATACTAGCTGATAGCTTTCGATGAGATCTATCAGTTAATGATAAAATACCTAGAGAAAAAAAAGTGGATAAGATAATTCATTGAAGCATATAAGACTTGTTAATGCCCAAAACTGCTTAGAACTGTCCTTTTTGACTATTTTTCGATCGATTTTCCTCTGAGTAGTCAAGCTCTTTATTAAAAAAAGTAATATATTTGAAATCAGCACAGAAAATTGAGTCGATCTATGTATGTTGCAGAATGTCCCATTGACTTTCATTATTGTCGAAAAATTCAGCCGTGATTCCCACAGAGATAACTCAGAATTTTTCGACTATAATGAAAATCGATGAAGCATTTTGCAACATGCATAGATCGACTCAATTTTCTGTGCTGATTTCAAATATATTACTTTAAATAGAAAGCTTGATAAGTAAGGAGAAAATCGATCAGAAAGCAGTCAAAAAGGGCAGTTCTAAGCAGTTTTTGGCATTAACGAGTCTTATATACTTCAATGAGTTATCTTACCCACTTTTTTTTCTCTAGATATTTTATCACCATTTGATAGATCTCGATGGGATCTAGCGATTTATATATAGTTTAGAGTGAATGTGCGTGTTTCTGATAGACAAAAGTTCTCTACCATCACTCTACATCCCACAACATATGACTCTGCACTCTGTGCCGGCCACCAGACCCACTTAGCCAATTTCTTTTCTCTAGATATTTTATCATCAACTGATAGATCTCATCGAAAGCTATCAGTTAGTATATCACTCAGAGTAGACCGACATGTCTCAGAGAATAAAACATTTTTCACCATCATCATAACACATATATATTATATAGAATACAGAACCTTTTTCTCATTGTGTGCACTGGTAAACCCACTTACCCACTCTTTTCTTTAGATAATTTAGCATTATTTGATAGATCTTGATTAGATCTATCGATTAATAAGCAATCCAGACTGGTTCGACATGCTTCAGAAAGTAAAACATCCTCTACCATCACCATCATGTATGTATATACTACGTAAAAATATATATAGCGAGAACGAAATTTCTGTATGAAAGACAACAATTGATCTATATTCTCTCTCATGTTTATGTCTTATTCGATAGAGAAAAGAAAGATCTTTAATTTGATATAAAGACCAAGGGAATACGAAAATGAGATTGCTACTCAATAATCACTAAATCACCATTTATGATAGTGCTTTTTCAAGCATATAACATAGAGGAAACAGGAGTAGCTAAATCGAATGGGGTACAATGTGGAATGCATCAACTTGTTTAATGTTAACAGAAATAGAGTTTTGGCACAGAAGCTAACAAAATTAGAAAGACAAAGTCGAATTCTGATAGGCGGACGTTTTTGCTTCCCAACCCCTCTCTCCACCTTTGGATCGAAATCTAAATTGTAGTAGTTCTCTTATATACTCACATCCTTACACCCTCTAGATAAGCCTTGTCCATTTTCTTTCAATATGTTATATTTAAATTTGGATTTGTAATTTCTTTATACATATATCTTCTTACCACCTGATGAATGATCTTGTGATAAATATCAAAACCCGGATCGTGATGGTTAATTTTCTATACTCACCCTCACACCCTCACCCCTCATTCTATTTCGATGAAACAAAGATTAATGAATAAATTTGATAGTGCTGCCCAAATTCTAATCATTTGTTTATGAGTGCTCGATTAAATATTGGTTTTAATTGTGAAGAAAAATCACCGTTGAGTCAATCAGATTTGGCAATGACGTTGAAGAATGACTGATCGATGAGCTCAATAGAATAATTCAGTACAATGCCTAATCTAGTTATCACAAAAGAAATGGCTTTTTTTGCCGTGTGTTCAGTGCAGAAATCTGACGTAAACGACAAATGATGTTGGTTGATCACCAATCATCAGCTAATTCGTCAGTGATTGTAGTTTGTGATTTGACTAAAGAATTCTCAAAACCCAAATACAAAGGATTTTAACGAACTAATTGAATTGTTAATCATCTCAATTTTCATGTTCAGAAGCGCTCCTGCTTTGGTTTATTTGGGAATGAAGTGTATGGAAGTTCATCATTATTGAAATGATTTGGGAGCCGATAGTAGCAGTAAATTAAGGTTTTTCGTATGTTAATGACTGATATCAAAGCAACATCCGACAAAATTCTGGTCAAAGGAACGAATATCGATGGAATAAAGAGAAATATAACATTTGTGCATTCCAATAAAAATTTTTATGCATATTTGATTGGATAGCAAGTAGATATGAAAATTGGTTTTAGTCCACAAGTTGATTCAATAATTTTATTTGCCAGGTGAATCATTTTATTGAATAAGAGATAGATCTTTGTCATACGTGTTTACTTCGAGATAGATTGAAAGATGTGAACAAATCGAAAATTCTCTCTCTGTATACAAATAATATCCAATTATCGCGTCTCGAAATGTGTGAGGATCGACGTGTTCGACGATCGAGACAAAATTTTCCTTTATTGATGAGATGGTGATAACATATGTATTATCTAATCATAAAAATAAACTTAAAATGAGTGCAGGAATTATCCTTATCGATAACGCAGCTTCAGAATTGAGTATAATGAAATTGGATCAATTTATGTATTTGGGCAATTTACAATATTTAAGAAGTTGTTTTATTGCTTGTTTTTCTTTCCAACTGAAATATCGATGATACTTTTAACAAGTGTCAAAGGCGAATAGATTCTTCAATTATCTTGCCTTGCACTTCTCGATATGGCTGATGATTCGAGAAAACGTATTTAATCAACTTTTTTCTTTCTTTCTAATGAATAAATCAATATCATGAAATGTTTTTGTTGTAATATATCATTTTCGAATAATAAAAATTCAATAATAATCTTCACTTATTTAGCTCTTATTTTTCAAATACTCTATAAAAAAGAGAAATTGATTGAAAATTATTCATTAATACAATCAATATTGGAATAAATTTTTGTTCAATTAGCAGATGAAAATGAAAATGTTTCTAACGACTAACAATAACCAAAACAAAGAGACGATGCTGAACAAGGTACATAAGGAATAAATCACATTTTCTTCAACATTTTGATTGATGAATTTTCATTGATATTGATGTTACTATACTTTTTGTGAATGTTCAGTTCATATTCTTATTCGGCACCCTATCATTTCGTCCCGTTATATTTCGCCCTGTTCATTTCGTCCCATTGATTTCGTCCTCCACTCATTTTGTCCCGTTCACTTTGCCCCCTTTCATTTTGTCCTAAAATCACTTTGTCTTGCGATCAATTTGTCCCATACATTTTGCTGGCTACCTTTCGTTTAAAATTCGTCTCATACACTGTGACCCTACACAATTTGTGCCATTGAACAAGTCATTTGTGACAATATCACTTAATATACAACATTATCTACTATGATCTTCTTTCTTTAATATATAAAATGACATAAAAAATTAATAATAGTTTAACAGTTTAGTTTCACATTAGCAGCTATATTGGATAGATAGTCATTCCTCATACCCCTCACACCCTCACACACCCTCACACACCCTCACCCTCAAAACTATAGAGGAACATAGTACACGAGATAAAATAAATTTGAAACGAAAAGCAGTCAGCAAAATGTATGAGACAAATTGATCGCGGGACAAAGTGATTTTATGACAAAATTAAAGGGGGCGAAGTGAACGCTACAAAATGAGCGGAGGACGAAATCAATGGGACGTGATGTAATGGGACGAAAAGTAGGGGACAAAATGAATGGTCACCTTCTTATTCGATTTATGTTCAGTGCTTCATCCAATTATACTGATTTGATTTCGATGATGAATACACTACTCGCTTGTGTTGAACAATGAAATAATGTTGACTCTATGCTGCACATGTGTATTAGGAATTATCATGGATAAATATTTATTTCACTTAGTGTAATTTGTTTTGGAAAACGAAAGGATTTCTAACGAATATAGATCATTGATCTACTGAATGTTTATCAGTGATAAAGCCTAACTAGTTCATGTTTTGAAAATCAGGACCATTTATTCAGCACTTTATACGCAAAAAATTGAACATCAATCAAAACAAACCAAATGAAAATAAGCATGGAGAGAAAACATAATGCTTCGAAACTGAATCCTTGCATTATTTGCACAGAAAACAACCCTACCATTACATTTGTAAAAAATAATACATTTGCGCGCGAAAAAGTGGAAAATTAAAAAAAAGCAACCAAGTGGGAGGAATAGACTTTTCGTTAAATAGTCTAGAAACTAGAAAAGCAATCACATCTATGGATCTATGATACTTTTTCGTCTTCTTCAAAGTAAAACTTTCGCATGTTGTGTTGCTAAAACAAATTCAGAAAGCATTCCACATAAGCGCTGTGCTATTTAGTTCTATCAAATAGTGGCACTCTATTGACTGAGCACAAGAGAACGCATATTATAGATCACATCATACCTAAATCATATTTTGAGACTTACGCTTACGAGTTAGACCCATCTTATATAATATCTCTCGTTCGAGTTAAGGAATACTCTTACTATCTCACTGTACATACATCACTGTTGAATTACCGAAAAAAAGCATCACTTAACTAAAAACAACACAAACGCGTTGCGATAGAACAGCTAAATATACACAAATGAAAGAAAACATTTAGTTGGAAATCAAAAAAAAAGTAAGAAACATTTTAACTAAGTGAAAAATTAGGCCTGAACATAAGTAGCATGTTAGAAGAATAATTAAATCGCGAGTGTTCACCAGAGATGTCATTCGGTTCCATTTTTTCGAAACCGAACCGAATGGAACCGAAATAGTTTCGAACCAAATTGAACCGAACCGACCTAATTAACAAAGTTCAAAACTTAAAATAACTCAGTAAGGATCTTAATCTCCGGCTACTTGTTTGAAATATCTTTTTATAAATTCATGTCACGGATGAATTAGATTGAAGCAGTTTGCTACAGTCTACTTTTGTGATATTTAAAAACATATTAAATCTAACTTGTACTAAACTTCCTGCCTTGAAAATTTGTTTTTATTTTCAAACCAAATTTTCTAATTTGCGAAAACTTAAACAGTTAACAGTTCGTCAATCTTTGAATTGTATAATTGTATTTTTTAAAGACTTGCCGATTTACATAGATTCATGCGCATTTAAGACAACATTCAAATAACTGTAGTCTAAGAAAAACGAGATTTTTTCTTTTTGTACAGTTCCAAATTAACCAAATCTACTTCCAGATGTCTCTTCCAGCCTGCACAGTATACATGAACACGTACAGAAATTTAAGAATATGTTGTCATAATTAAACTTTCAGCAACATCTATACTAGAAATTGTTATACTGTTTGTCATTTTTGATCGCTGCGTTTGAGAAGGAGTCAATTGTCAAAATCTTTTTTCCAGCGAAAAATTTTTGTTTCAAACAAAAGCAAGTTTCAAAACCATTTTTAAACGTCTTAAAAGCAGAACAGAGTAACCCACTTGGCCATAGATAAGCTATGCTTCTTCTATTTTATTAAAGGAATAATAACTATTGTGGAGCTTGTTCATGAAGAAATGTAATCTCAGAGCGTTATTTTGTCTTCTGATGCACTAGTCTTGGTATAATCCTTAAAAAAAGTATCTTTTTCAATATACCGTAAAAAGATGTCATTTTACTTAAAAAATATATTTGCCTATAATGCTTTTGATTGTAAATAAACGAGTATTAGATATTTTTTTTTTAATTTCTTTAGTGTACTACACTATTCTAGTTGAATATGCTTTTCAAGAAATACTTTCAATTAATAGATTAACATAATGTTATCGATCATGTTACGATTAACGAACTGATTCAGACTATAAATTGAAAATGTCTTGAAAGATTTATTTTAGAAGGAAGAAACCCAAACACTAGGAAAAATATACATGGAAAACATTTTTTAATTATATTAGAAGCTGATTTTGTTCATCTTTATGATTTAACAGTCATAGATATAAAAATGGGTTCTCGTTGTCTCAAACCGAACCGATCCCATCACTGGTGTTCACTTTATACGTCTCCGTTAAGAACTAGCCAGTTAACAGGTGCTACCGACGCCAACGTTTGCACACAGGAACTATGTACAACGAACTCTTATTAATGAGTCTTTGAATACGGCTTACTGAGCATCCATCTCTTGCTTTCTCAATATGTTCCAGTTCTTCTCAGCCTCATGATACAACGCGGCCATCGGTTCCTCAAATGCATGCTTAAGTTTCTCAAGCAATTCTGCATTAACGAACGGTATGTCGACAACTTTCTGTCTTTCATAAACCCAAAGTGTGTTTTCGACGATATTAACTGCATTTCCCTCGACAAAGCACGCACAAACAACTGCAGGTAACCATTTAACGTCTGCCGTCACTAGATAAACTTTCACTAGTCTCACAGTTGAAATTGACCTTGTCTCAATACACCTTTTGAAAGTTAGCACCACGTCGGCATAAGCCACTTCTTTGTCATGGTAAATTGCTGCTGCCGATACTGCACAGAGAAACCATTCCACATCGTACACACTATTAACTCCTATTTTGTTCAAACCACCTCGCAGTACAATCTCAAATTGACACACCATCTCATTCGTTGCTGCTTTTGCGGCTTTTTCTCCAATCTTGCTGAAAGCGTCACATGCACTACTTCGAATATAGGAATCCGTGCAGCAAAGTGCAGTAACAAGTCCGTTGATCATCTCGCATGTCTCTACTGTATCGGTTATTTTGCACAGAATATCCGTGCACCCATTCTGACATCCAATTTTTCGTCTTTCAGTGCAGTCACTAGCTTGTCGATCAACTCACTTGTAGCTGCCTTCTCACTTATCTTGCAGAGAGCTTTACATGCGCGCTTTCTGACATCAGAATTCCCGTTCCTAAGTGCACTAATTAGCGCCTTGGTCATTTCACTTGGAACTGCTTTGTACCTCATTTTGGCGAGAGCTTCACATGCACATATTCTGACATGGAGGGACTTGTCACCAAATGCATTCACTAGTACGTTGATCACTTCATTTGTAGCTGCTTTGTCACTAATCATGCCTAGCATCTTGCGTGCACGACTTCCGGCGTCAGAATGCTCGTTCCTAAGTGCACTAGCTAGCGCGTTGGTCATTTCACTTGTGGCTGCTTTGTACCTCATCATGCCTAGTGCCTCGCACGCACCACTTCTGATGTAAGAATTCTCGTTGCTAAGTTCTCTTACTAGGATATCGGCCACTTTACTTGTGGCTACTTGCTCGTTCACTTTCGCGAGAACTGCACATGCAGTTCTTCTGACATCGGAATTCTCCTCATCAAGTGCATTCGTTAGTGCGTGAATTATCTCAATTGCGGCTGTTTTGTTCCTTATCTTGTCCAGTACCTCCCATGCATACCTTCTCACATAAGAATCGTCGCTTCCAAGTGCAGTTATCAGTACGTTAATCACCGGATTTGTGCCTGCTTTATCATTTATCTTGGCAAGAGCTTCACACACACGAGTTCTGACATTGAAATACTTGTCATCAAGTGCATACATGAATGCATTAATCATTTCACTGGTAACTAGTTTCTCACTCATAGTAGCAAAAGCATTATATGCACTCATGCTGACGTTAAAACTCGCGTCCTTACGTGCATTCACTAGCGCATCTATCACTTCACTAGTGACTGCTTTCTCACTAATTTTTCCAAGAAGATCACATGCACGTATTCGAACGTCAGAATTCTCGTCCTTAAGTGCATTCAAGAGTCAATTGACCACCTGACTTGCAGCTGGCGTCGTACCCAGAATAGTGAGAGCGTCAAGTGCACTCCTTTTCACCATCGCATTGCTGTCCTTAGCTGCATCCATGAGCCCGTTGATAATGGTGATAACTTGCGGTTTGCCTGCTTTGGAACTTATTTTACCAAGAGCATCGCATGCCATGCTTCTGACGAGACCGTTTGGGTCGCGAAGTGCAGTCACTAGCCGGTTGATCACGTCATTGGTAGCTGCTTGATCACTTATTTTGGCAAAAGCTCGACACAGAATAACTTTGGTTATTACATTACTGGCGTCAAATACAGTTACAAATCGCTTGGTCACCTCACTCGCGGTTGCACTCTTACTGATCTGACACAGAGCATTACATGCACTTCTAATCACCATCCCATTCGGATCTCTAAGCGCAATCACTAAGGCCTCGATCGCCTCATTTGTGGCCCTTCTCTCACTCATGTTACCAAGAACTTCACATGCACTACATCTGATTTCGGATTCAACATGCTTTAGTTGTTGTATGATCACCTGCACTAATTCAGGGAAGGGGTTGCTAAGTTCAATGTTTGACAGGAATGAGAGTAGTTCAGATATGTTCGCTTTTCGTTCAGGTTGAAATAGTTGGATCAGTATGGTTTGAATTTGTGATTCGTTAAAGATTCTCGTACATGATCGCATAGTTTCTTGGAAAGACCTGTGTAAAATGTGTTGTCTTGTTGTAAACGCTTCTTCTATCCAAATTGCAATAGAACTTATCCATTGACCTCGATTAGGAAAATTTTGACTGCAGCCTACTTCGTCAAGGCATAAAATGACCAGTTCCATGTGTCGTATACTGACGAGGTCTCGACATTCATTGGAGATGACGTTCCAGAATATATCGATGGTTTTTGCATTCTCATTCTGAACTAGTAAGGCAGATACAAAAATAAATACTAATCGAAATCTTTGGTTATATTTCTGATGTTGAATGAATTCGATTGCCTGTTGTCGCTTGCCGTTGTGAAAAGCATTCACTAAATAGCGTGCTGCAAAATATTCTTGTAAGCTAAGATGGACAAAGTAATGGTCTTTCTCTACTTCGACTTGTGTCCCTGTGCCATGCTGAGGAAGTGATTTCAGGATTCCAATATTAAGTAAGTGCGGATGATCACTTAAAGAGCAATCACTCTCATTTTCAGCTTCTTCCAGTAGAGTAGGACATAAAATTATGGCATTACTTGTCATACCACGAAAAGCCAGACTTTCTATGAATTCCAGTTCACTCTTACAATCCTGGTAAATTTTTGTTTTACGCATTAAATTAAGCTGGTTGATTGGAATTTGTTGTTGCTTTTCTAAATATCGACGGCAAACCCATTTGGTTGGTTTATTATAAAGGGTTGTTATTGTTATTGCTTGCGTTTCTAACAAATTAGCATTACTCCAAACACTACAAATGAGCTCTAGATTTATCGGAGTGTGTGCAATACCCCAAATCCTGGAGTTTTGCTTGAGAAAAATTAATATTTTTTCATTTTCATGGAATGAATTGTGCGCTTTACTTCCTACTGATTTGAAGAACTGCTTTATGTACTTGGAAATATTCTCATTCGTAAATAGAGATATAAGCCGAGCGACTGAGTCGTCCCCGCCGCTGACTTTTTTGGAAAAACTGCAGCCGCTGCCGAGAAAACGAAAATTTCGGACTCCTTTTAGCCGCCACCGCCGACATCTATGGACGATGAAAAATCGAAAATTTGTTGGTTTCATTCGATTCTTGATTAGTAAAATTCATTACCAATATTTTCTATAGATTATGTACAGAGAGAAATTGGATCTCCGGATAAAAAAAACAAAACATAATTTTAATAAGTGTTGTCATTTATCTTTTGAGCGTTTAATTGATATGACAACTATTAATGATTTAAATAAAAATCTTTTTGTTCATGTCAAACCTGCAAAACCACCAAAAATATCGTTTGTTTGAAATTTTTTTTAACATTTACATAAAAAACCAAATGAGCCATCAGATATTGATCATATTTATTGGAAAGCCTGCTTTGATATAGTGAAAGATAAACATTCGGATGTTAATTGTTCTATTCATCAAAAATACATTGGTATTTATAATGTAACAAGTGGAGCAGGAAATATGAAAAATCATTTATTATCGGTTCATCAAACATTGGAACTACAACAAACTAAAACAACAGCTGAACATGTTCTTTCAATGTTTTCAGAAGATCCTGCTGCAGCTCGATCTTCACAACTAAAGCAACAGCTTGGTTCCCATTTAACATTGATATATTGTAAAGATCTAGTTCCATTTTCTATTGTTGAAAATGAGGGTATCTATTCGTTTAGCAACTTAAAATAAATTGACTAAATTTTTATTCTCGCTTAAGTTTTCAAGATTTCTTAGTAGCTCATAAGGTAATCAACTCAAAATATGAAATTCCATCTCGAACAATATTATCACCTCTCAATCTAAACAAAATTTATGACATGTGTGTTAAAAACTTAAAAGAACAATTAAAATTTTCATCGACATATCCAACAGTTACGTGTGACACATGATGTGACAAATATCGTCATCGTTCATACATATGTTTTACAATCCACTTCCTTAGTTCATATTTACAACTGAAAAGATATAGTTTACAAACAAAACCATCCATTACATCTCATACCGGTGAAGCTATTAAAGATATGTTTCTGATGATCATGAAGGACTTTAATCGTAATCCTAACAACATCATTATCGTAAGCAAAATAACCATCAACTTTTTACCAATTATCTCGTATTTTTCGTGCTTTCTTTGAATAGATGTCCGACAAAGGATCTAATATGCGAAAAGCATGGCGATTATTAAAGATATTACATGAATTTTGCGTTGCACACGGTATACATAATTGGTTAATGAAAGATTGTTTTCCTCGATTGGGTAATCTACCAGGTGTATTATATAAAGTTCAATCGATTAATAATAAACTCAGATATCGACAACATGAACTAGAACAAGAGTTTTATCGATTAAATGATGAAATAAATCTCAAATTATTAGAAGCAATTAATAATGTTGGTGAAGTTATTGATGCTGATCTAGTTTCATTATTTATGGATACTGATGATTTAATTGAATTGAATACAGATATGAATAATCAAAATTATGATTCAATAGAAGCCTTTTCGTTTGATGATTTACAAATAAATTCAACAAAAACTTTATGCTCATCGAAATCTAGTTCTTTAACACTTGTACAAACAAGTGATCCAAATATTTTTCATAGTTTAAAAAAACGTATTGTAACTCATTGGAATACCATTTTTATTATGCTTCGTTCATATACATCGAATGTGTCAGGTATTAATATTTTGTTACATAAATTAAAACATTTTGATTTAATATTATCTGATACTGAAAATGAAATGGTTAATGCTCTAGTTGAATTTCTTACTGTATTTGAATCAACAACAATAGTTTTATCAGCATTTAAATCATATCCAACAACTAATTTATACTTACTTTTACGTATTGTGAGTATTGATTATTTAAAAATTAATTTTTTTAATTAATATTGTATATTTTCAAAAGACAAGTAGCTGAAAGTGTTCCGAATCGGAATATAACAAAATATTCACATTCACGGCATATATTTTCATTGTAGGAATTAGAAGCAATATTACAAATCACAGGCATGGAAACAACAATTATTCAGGAATTTAAAACATTATTATCTCAAAATTTGGATAAACGTTTACCTGTAAATCGATTGAGCATATGTGATTTTTTGCTTGATCTATCTGAATTTAAGATTGACATAAATCGATATTTAACAGAAAATCGAACAACAAAAAAATCAATCTTAATTCATATAATTAAAACTTTTAAAATTAATCTGGTTCCACAACCATGTGCAACACAAAATGTCTTAACACCATCAACATCGTCATCTATGAATACACTTACAACAGCATCGCCTTCACCTTCTCTTTTTAAACATCATTTATCAATTGAACATGCCAGCAATTCTGCACGAAATATATAAAAACTTCGTGAAAATTTAATTCAAAAAACATGTATTGACTGAGGCGTCTGATGCAGATCCAATTTCAAATGAAGTTGAAAATTACCTGAAGTTAGGTATTAACTGTAATGATGTTCTACAGTTTTGGAAACAATCAGGTGATACATATCCTTATTATAAAATGCTTAGTCAAATTGTTCTTGCTATACCTGTCACATCAACACCAAGTGAGGAAGTGTTTTCAACGATAGGTTTAATCATCAATGCAACGAGAACAATGTTGTCGTCTGAAAATGTGGGGAAAATACAAATCATCCATGACAATTATGATTTATTAAAAGCAATTTAACATTAATTTTTTTGTTTCTCAACTTTTTCTTGTCATTCAATTTGACATAAACATTTGTTTTCTTATTCATTTATCATTAGCATTTTATGTACATTAATTATATGTATTTGATGAAGACATTAAACAATTGTTTTATACAATTTTTTGAAAATATTGATACTCAGATATTGAGATAAAAAGATAACTTTTACTCTCGAAAGAATTACTCAATTTCGAACGTTCAAGCTACCGCCGCCATGAGTAGAAAAAATGTTAGTCGTCGCCGCCAAGAGTAAAAAAAATTAAAGTTTTGCAGCAGCCGCCATCGCCGATTTACTCATCGGCTTACACTTCTATTCGTAAAGCCTGTAATTTCTATAAGCACATCGTAGGATAAAGTATTCATATATGGACGAGATGTTACGATATGATGGGAGGTATTGAGTAATTGATGCAATAAAGTTTTGAGATGTGTGGGCACATTTTGTACGATTTCATCATACCCATCCAATAGCCAAAGAATGCGACTGTTATGAACCTGTTCTTGTAACAGTATCTCATCGTTTTCTGATAGGGACAGATTACAAGAGAAATACACTGTTTTCAAAACATCAATTAAAGAATAATTTCTACCAGGTGGATAATTCTGCTCTGTTAGAGAGCGCAATGGAATCAGAGCAACCAGTTCGTATTCCGGCCAAATCATACCAGTTGCCCATTGGTAAGCGACGTATCGACAAAATGTTGATTTTCCAGTTCCAGCTCGGCCGAATACGAGCACATTCCTTGTTCGATTCTTGCATGTTTTGAAAATGTCCTTGATATCTATGGGAATCTTGGTGCCATGGATGCTTTCAAACACATTCATAACCGCATCGCTGTGCTGAGAATCACCAAGCCTATTTTCCTTTTCTTGCTGTTCTTTAGTTTCTACTATGGCCAAATTGATATAACTTTGTTCGATCGGAAAAGGTATGGCTGGATTCATGAAACATTCAATACGACTATTTCGTTTATATTCATATTTAATCAGTTCAAATAGATAACTTGGTTCGTCGACTGGGTTCAATCGTTTGTATTGTATCGTCGAAGATTCATTTTTAATTTGATAAATTAGATCTAATACAGTATCCGCAAGGCTTGATTCAAACTTATCGTTAATATCTATACACTTGAGTCGTCTAGTTATTGTTTCCAACCAGTCAGATGGTTCCCAAACTTGTTTATCTATGAGCATACATGGTATTATTCGTTTGTGTCGTTTGTATGCATACTGCAATTCGGATTTACAAAGTTCAGATTTCTGATAGTCCGGGGTCATGAAACAACAGACAAATGCAGCATTTTCTACCCCTTCAGCCAGCCTGAACAAAAGAAGAAAGCAATTCCAATGTTTAGGCAAATCATACTTCTTTTTTCAGTTCATACCTTTTGTAAATGTTATTTACGTCTCCTTCATTGTCCAACCATACTGGAATATTCCAGTCAAGTAGAATCTGATGAATATTAGATACAATATCTTTACTATTTGAATTATAAGACAACATGACATGTTTTCCTGGCGAAATCGTACCACTAAAATATATTAATACAGTATAAACGAATAGCTACAAAACAACAAGAAGGAAAACTCTAATACAATAGCAACTACTAGGAGTGAAAAGTTGTATTTCTAACGTTCTCGAACTGTGTAAAAGAGAATATAAGTGTGTTATGGAGTAACTATATCTCGAAAGCACACGCTCAATAATAAAAATATTTGTCCTAGTTGTATTCCATACTCGAAGTTTTTGAAAATTTCAATAAACATTCACGACCACAAATCTATGGAGAGGTTCTTTCATGTTCCTGAAGGAACTGCTATGCTATTAAGAAGCGAAGTAAACCGAAATCTGCCAACAATAATATACAGTTGTGAGAAAATGATCTCCAATATGTATACATCTAAGATTGCGATCATTTCAGCAATTTTCGAGTTGGACTCGTAAAGAGGGTGAGAAGCATGATAAAATATGTCCAGACGAAAATTTAACAAGGTTACAAATAATTGAGAACGAACTCGATGATTATTTCCTCCTAACATTCTTGTTCAAATACACTGACTGAATTGTTTTTCAAGTTCAATTCGAAGCTCTAAGCTTTGATATGATTAGCTTGGGTATGGCAAGGTTTTGTCTTGGTAGGACAATTTAAGAATGTCACAACTAGACATCTAGCAAAACAGTTTGAGGATTGTGACCTACATGAAGAAAAATACCTTTATCTATTGAATCACGGAACATAACATTTGTCCGTCAGTAAGAAATTGAAGTAAAAACATGCCACTTCAGTTTAAAAAAGGAGGGTTTTTGGCACCGTTACTCAACTATGTGCCAGTGTCGATACAAAACCCAAACCCAATAAATTTGGTTTGAGGGAATTAATTTGACCATTTTTCATTTAAGTATCAAGGCCAGACTTTTTTCAGTATTAATATCGAGACAGTTTGTTGACATAATACATAAACAATGAGATAAAGTTGAAATATCCAAACTCTCTTATTCAATATGAGTGCACCTCTAGCCAGAATCGACATTTTCTGCATTAGCTGATCAAGTAATACATGCTACTTGGCAATATTCTTGCCCAACTTATATAGCAATGAAATATAACTGTAGCCAATTTGCCATTGTACTTCACTATATTGTCTTACATTTTCATGTTAGCAACTGTTTTTGGCGCTATTAACTTGACTTATAATTGGCTCTTTCGATCATCAGAAATTTTCGAATAAGTAGTAGTTGTATATTATAAGGACAGTAAGCTTTTAGAAAGTGCTGTGTTTGAGCGATCAATAAAGTAGACTTAACTGCTGATCTATTATGGACTATTTTACAGTTGTGAAATGCATCACAGCTACGATCTAATGTTACTACATTGAAACTGTCTTACGATTATATTGTACTCTTGTTTGATAACTACATGATATATTTTGTACATTGTAAATAATTCATGTGGTAGAAACATTTTTCACTCAATCACTAAAGTGTCCCGTGCATGACAATTGTATCCTATTGATTCACGACGACTCAAATATTTCCTGCGCGGATAAGAAAAGTTGCACTCTTGTGATTATCTGATGAATTTCTGCTCAGTTTACATTTAGCTGCTTCTACTGTTAGGAAGAATACATCACAAACATAGTTTTGCCTAATGGCGACCAGCTTTGTATGGATATTTTTATTCGCATAGACTTCAGACAACTATTATTTGTTGCTCGATGCAAAATAGAAAGCTGTAGTAAACAATTTTTTGTGTAAGAGTTGAATTGATCTGTAAAATACGACATGAGCTAGAAAACGCATTTTCACCGTATTAACAAAAGATCTTGTTTTCAAGTCATTCATTCGACATTACTGAAAGATTTTTCGATAACATACAACAAAGGAACATTTGAAAAGTGAGAACAATTGCGTGACGAAATGCAGTGGAAGCGGACCGTAGAGTCCAGTTTAGTTTGATGAATTATTTCAAAACACACTGAAGCAAAAATGTCATATAGCATGATCTGCTTGTTCTGCTAGTACAAATGGTATCGATCGAAAAGTCTCATTTTTTTAAATAAAATCCTATCATTTTGAAACACGATTTTTGTCAAACTCTTGCTTTTTAATCTCAGTTATTATAGATCTGTTTATTTCTACATTAGATCATAGACTAGCATGTTCAGCAAACTTTTTCGCTGATGCATCAAATTCTTAGACTTTGAAGCATCTTTCACATGGACTTACCATTCTTCCAAATGTACGATGGAACCGTTACTAAATACAGACGACGTGGCCTTGACGCGCAAACAAGCACCAGGCATAAGGATGACTTCTTCTGCATCTTGTTTTGCTGAGTATTCAGTAATATCTTTGCCATTAACAGCTTCAATGCAAAACAGAGTACCCTTGTCAGTTGCAAAAAAGCCAGCAACAGTAAGATTCGATGAACATACATTGATACTCCACCAAGTATGCACATCATCTTGAATGAAATTAGCTCCAATATTTCCTCTAACGCCTAGCCAAACCGTAGTCGGATGTGACGGTAATTTCGCAACAGCAGTAATAAACAATTTTAAGAAGGCGAACCATGGTTTCAGTGCATTTCGATTTTCAGCTCGAAGCGTCTTGTTGAGAGTGGAACAGAAACTTGTATCCATCGTATAAAGATAGATTGCTGCCGATTCGTTTATTGTCAGTTTGGTATTTTGCCTACAGCGTTCTTTAGCTCTGTCGACATAATTCCTGACGTGAGGGACGAATTCAACGATACTTTCTACAGCTTCCTCTAGTGACATAACTGGCACTTTTTGGTAACCGGATATTTGAGTGTGGTTCGCTTGTTGGAGCTCTGAGATATCAGTGTTCACAAAACAATTGCTCGTCGCCATCATAATTTGTTGTACTGTCGGATGACTCGCCTCCTATAATGAGCAAAGTTAGTGAATCACAGTATGAGAAACAGTTCGATTATCATATCCTATCTTCTTCCTTATTTGCCCTACAAATATTTTAATTAGAAGTAATTTCTCTCATCTTTCAGTCTAGGAGCAAGTGAATCAGTATTTAATGAACGTTACTTGTCTAAGAGCATCGCCAAGCGCTGAATCCTTCTGACAAATATGACAATTGGTTTTCTTTCTTGTATCCAAACGTTCTTGAGCACAAACACGATGGAAGACATGATGACAGGTAGTCATTACCAAATGTTCTTTTGGATACCAGGTTTCCTCGCATATAGTGCAAATTTTGTTAGTCGTAGGAGGTTCTCGATGAAGAGCTTCGTCAAGTGCCGAATTTTTATGACAAATATGACAGTCAGTTCTGTTTCTTTCGTCTACAAGCTGTTGGGCACAAGCACGATGAAATGTATGCAAACATTCTGTGATCACCATGTCATCTTCAGCGTTGATATCGCTCTCGCATATTGAACATTCGTCTCTATTTGATGAAGACATTTGAATCTGAAAATGAGAGATACATTCACTTTAAACACATGCAGGTATATCATGATGCCACTTTATAAAATGTAAAAAAGAAAATAACTATTAAGTTTCCAGAAATCAATCATTAACTCTGAATAGTTTATTGAAGCAGTACAAAGAGATTTCAGCAGTGGACAATATTCTGATCGGTGATAAAAATGACTATTTCAAGCCGAATTTTGGCATTCAGGTCAAAAATGTTCGACTTCCTATCGTAATGCACATCAACGAATCACAAGTTTACCAAAAGCATTTAATTCTATATCTATAGACTCAATCCAAAAAAATGAAAAAGCTAAAACAAAAAATGCTTCACTACAGCGAATAAATGATTTCTACTAATAGGAAAAATGATTCAAATGTAAGGAAAAATGTCCCTCATACATACATATACGTATACAATGCAAATGAAAAAAAATGAATAAGCTGAAGGAAAAATGCTTTACAACACCGCATAAATGATTTCTACTAGGAGGAAAAATGATTCAAATGAAAGGAAAAATGTCTCTCATATATACATATATATATATAGTGTCAATGAAAAAAATGATTAAGGTAAAGGAAAAATATTTTACTACAGCGAAAAAATGATTCAAATGAAAGGAAAAATCATTCAAATGTAAGGAAAAATGTCCCTCATATATAGATATAGATATAT